>VOQK01042620.1:29019-49610 GCA_015052645.1 Benitochromis conjunctus | reverse complement strand
TGTGTATGGTTGAAACTGAAAAACTACAGTTGCATCTGTGCACTTGAGCACGATGTGTAAAGTCTACGAGAATGACGTACCATAGAATGACCTTATTTGAAACTATTCGACTGTTTTGTGTAGTGATCCAGTGTTTATTTTTTTGGTCTTCTCTAGTCTTCCAGCCCTGACAGACCTGACAGCAATACAACAGGTGAGATTTTGATATACCTGATATACCTGAAAGTTTAGAGAACATTTAGAATTGTTTTGACATTTCCAGCACAACAAAACAATAATCCGATGTTTCTTTTTCAATGTTACACGTGTAAAGCAGCCAAGCCTCAGCCCACCACTCCAGAAAGCAGGTCTCCCAGTGGCTCCGTTAACAAACCCGACCCTGCTTCTCCAGAGAAGACCTCACCGCGCGGTGAGACTAAGCCTGAGCCAGCTCCTCGTCTCAGAGCGACGTCTTCCTCGAGTTCCCCGGGGGGACCAGTAAGTCCTAAACCACCGGTGCCACAGGGAGCAAAGCCTGCTCTGGCTGCTCGGCCCACAATCCCGCAGAAGCCGAGGACCACGAATAGCAGCAGGAGCACAGGTACTGTCAAAGTCCTGGGTTTGAAGAGGTGCTCATGCAGAATTGATTTCTGTTACAGTGATATTTTTCCGAACAAAATCTGTGATGTACGTTTTATTTTGTTAGGTATCTACCCAAATTTAAGCAGCCATACTTCATGCTTAAAGATTGCTTTCTCTTGTTTTGTGTTTTCTTCACGTAGATGAGAGCTCAGATTCCACCAGCAGTGGCAGCATGTCTCATAAAGCCGCAGTTCTTCCTCCAACACTGAAGAGGGTGCTATCGGAAAAAGACAAGGAGAGAGTATCCACCAACAAAACCACTCAGGAAGGTAAATCACAAAATATGTTCACATGCTCAAAATGCATCAGCTGTTACTTTTTTGTCTCTTTGTGAAGTTTGACAGACTGGTGGGTGTTTGATCTCACTGTCAGTATCTGACACAGTGTTTGCTTCCCCTGCGGTCTTGCATTTGTTATCGTGCCGTGGAGGCTGCTGCTGTATTTTCTAAAAATGACAGATGTGACAGATTCAGGTCACAACTCTCAGAGTGCTCTCACTGCCTTTGATCTACTATCTATTATGTAACACGTATACATTATTATTATTAATGTGAGAGTTTGTATTTGAAACCCTGGTCCACTGGCCAATCCTCGAGTGACCTTTGACAAAAGTTTCATTTTAAACATGAATATTGGTTGAATCCCAAGAAACTTAAAAAATTTACAGGACTACCTTTATATTTCTTATAAATTAAGTTATGATGATTGTAAATTCAACTTTATATGAAAAAAGTAAATTAAATGCAATATCTCAGAACGAAATAACGTAGTTGTGTACAAAGGTTACACTAAAGGAAGAGCTCCGTTAAATAGTCACATAAAAAAGTCATTAATTTGAATCTAAATATGATATAAAAAGGAGCTGAAATTTAGTCCCTGTGACAGCACTGCTGAAACAGATGTTAGATGTAAATGTTCAGTTTCATGTCCAGTGAACCGCCGGTCAGGATCCAGTTATTATCCATAGCCATGTTTATTTTGACGGCTTCTGCATCAGCTGTTGGAGGAATCCACACAGTGTGTTAATTCAAACTAGATTTAATCAGCAAAGTTTACTGCTGCTCAGATTAAAGTCCTTGTTGCCAGAAGCCTGAAGCCACTGTGGTCCAGTAAGCATGAGTGTGGCAGCACGTCAGACTACAAACTGTCTTCCCCCTGGTCTCAGTCATCTCACTGAGCTTGCCCATATTACTGTCCAAACACCTCACGTTCCCCATGATGATCCCTCAACAGCTCCTGCTCTGAAACACTGCACTTCCCTCCGTATCTCATCTGGGATCCCAGGCCTCACTCCAAGGACTACAGTTGTCAGCGTGATCAGCTGGTGAATGTAGTGCAAAGTATAATGACTAGTAGACTTTAAAAATTCGTGATTTTACAAGACTTCAGAGGCAAAAAGTAGCCGTTTTGTCTCAACATAATGATCACAATAAGCGTCATACAGGCTGCCACTCAGAAAAAGTGGAGTGAGTGTGGAGCGAGATTTTATTTAATTTTTTTTCAAAGAAGATAAAAAGTAGCTTTCAGCTCCTGAAAAATTCTGAATCTACAAAGACGGGATCAAAGCTAATATTCAAGCTGTGGAAAGCATTAATCTTAACCCCTGAAGTGAGTTTATGTATTATTAACTGAGTGTAAGGCTGCTGTTGAGAATATTTAAAATATTTCATTGTCTCTCCATTAAGATCATATGAAACACCGCTCCTTTCATCCCCATCGGGCCACGGAGCTCAGAAAAACTGATAATTCATTGCTTGTTCTCTCATTCATGTTTTATTTTGGGGGGGTTTTCCATAAAATTACTGTGAAGGAAGTTGGCAAGTCATATGACCTCTCAACCAATCACATGCTATAGTACTGAATCTTACTCTTCAAACTGCACAGTCACATAATGGCCGGTTGCCAGTTTAGAATTATGGTTAAAGAAGCTAATTATGCTTCTGCTTGAGGCTAAAAGGCCCAAACATAAACAGATAAAATGTTAGGAGTTTTATTGATTTAATGGTATTTTCGCTTTCCTTTCATAGTCTTATAACCTAATAATATCATTATTACAGCAGCAAACATGGTTATTTTTCCCATTATCCTGATGTTCAAAAATAATAACAATATGGAAAGAGAGCAAAGGCTCCATTTCATTAATAAATTAAATAAATAAATAAATATCGGACCTTGTGGGTTAGTCACTAAAGATAAACAGCTAAAATAGTTACTATTATTATTGTTCTAAGTTTTCTTCTCTTTCTTACTTCGTTATTTCTTCTCCTTTTATCTCCGCCAGTGAGATCAATGTTGGACTCTGTTCAGCGATCCGGCCCTCTCAGCACCAACTCCGAAGATCACGGCTCCTCCAAGACCAAGGACCAAAGTGCAAACTCAGACAAGGACAAAGCAGCAGGCAAGAAGTCCTCAGACTCTGGGGAGGAGGCAGACAAAGACTTTATTTTGATATAAATAAGACAAATTGAGTACAAAGCTTCAGATTTACATTTAACGAAGGAAGCCCCACAGGGCTGCAGACCTAACTGTTGTTTGTTTTGTGTTAGAGCTTGTACCTGAGATCCTGTCTGACTGCAAAGTACAACAATCATATTTGGTTTGTAGGAAAACCTGCAGTAGTTTATAAAAAAACACAACTCTTAATTATGTTTAATGATATTTCTGATAGGTTTTAACCTTTTGGTTATCTAACCTAACCCAAATACTTTACTAAGTCGCAAAAGAGCTTCCTTCTCACAGACAGCCTTCTCTCCTCTCTAGATCATGCTCTTGATCCCTCCCTTCAGGTAAAAATCTCATGTCTGGAACCTAAATATAAATCTTAAGTTTTCAAACCACTAAAAATGATGCATGACATTTTTACAAAATAGCAGAGAGACTGTGAAAATGTGTGTACGTGTAAAATCTTTAACTTTAGTCTTTCTACTGTCTGTTGCCATAGCTCATAGGACCAAACACACAATACCACTCACGTTAGGATTCCTGTACTTTACCCATACAACCAGACCAATGAATCAATGGCATTTTTGTTTCGTTTTTTTCAATATATTTTTACAGATTTTGGTATATACGGATTTTTAGTATGTGCAAATGACTTTTCGGGGACTTCAAAGGTGCCTGAATCCATTATGCAATTCGTGTTTTTTTACAGGAATATACAGGTTTCAGCTGAGACTCTCAGCAAAGACAGAACTCAGATATATTTGATGTGCTTTGGCTTACAGTATGGCTGAGTTACTCACAGTGGACTAGCCAGACTCTTCACTGCAGGACTGAGGGATAGCTGTAAATCAGTGTAAAGCAAACACACCACCTGGACTCAAGTTATACTCACTGCAGGAGCTGCAGCGACAGTGTGATGTGTTTGTGCTGTCGAGAGGACTGTGGTACACTTTAACTTTATTGATAATCAGTATGGCTTCAGCACTGTTAAATAATACTGTTCTCTGTACGTAAACACTGTGGAAAAATATCTTATCTTCTGTTTTTAGGGGAGAGGATACCACTAAAGTGCAATACAGAGTTTGATTGTATACATTTTGGCCATTTTTCTTTGTTTATAACTGTTAAATTTTTAATTAGTGTTCCTGAAAACGAATTAGAGCCTTTAGTAAAAATGTTGAGACTCTGTATTGCTCTTTAAGATAAAGAGGGCTCCTCACTCCCAAAAACAGACTAATGTTATTCATTGAGTAATACTAATATTCCTCCAAAAGAAAAGCCCGGATTTTGAAAATAACCTCATCAGTTTGTCCTTCGTGTAAAAGCAGGATACTGGAAGGAAATCCAGCTTTCAGATACTCTTCCTCCTCAGCATCTTCCAAATTTAGTTCACTTTTACTTTCCATACAGGACGGAAAATATTTAACTTAAAAAAAAAACAAAACCTCAAGCCATTAGGTGGCAATCATAATGCTTAAATTCAAAACGCAAGCAGTGCCTAAAGTGAAAGTGAACTGAAGGTAGCAATATTTTGACCACGTGGACCTTCGGGCTGTTTTGTACATACCATTTTCAGGATCTGAATGAGTCACATTAGCTCGGGTCTCGGGCCAAATTCTTCTGATTTCTCTCTTCTGAGAACAAGCGGTGACCTTTTCACACTGATACAGTTTGCAAAGTTTCTCAAATATATGGTGCTTTTCGAAGTCGATAATCTGCAGAATTGAAAAAGGTAAAGAAAACAGTGATAGTGGCAAAGGATCTGTGGGCAGCTCATCTCTCCATCAACACTTTAACCCTTTATTTCGAGCTCTGCAGTCACTCGGTATGACACAATGTCAGCATCACACTCTATAAAATCAGAGTGTGTAAAATCTCATTTTTTATATCGCATTAGCTACTTATTCTGCAGGTCAAGCTGTGCTCTATTGTCATTTTGATATGTGCACTCAACATTGGTTCTTCGCGAACAGTGTGAAAGGGCCACAGCTTGTATTTATGTTACTGTGCAAGAGCCTAATTCAAGTCAGGGCCAAAGGTCTTACTGGTGCACCTTTTCCATATATTATGGTGTTTTCTGATGTCTATTTTCTAGGGCTAGGTTTTGCTTCTTTGTCGCTAATCATGGACTTGAAATGACAACGTCTCTGCTGTGTATATAGTCTTGTTCCTAAAATCAACAGCTGCTTTGATTTTCAACACTCAGACTTCACTTTTTGTCTCAAAGGTGTTCACGCCTATCTAAAAAAAAAACAAACAAACAAAAAAAAAACGCTCTACTTTGCAATATCCTGCAAGGAAATGATCCGTACATCTGTGGCATCGCGTGAAAGATAGTTTGCAGTTTCTTCCAAAATTGAGTATCCACTTCATTTCTGTTGGTGGGAGAAACATGAAAAGAACTTTGTAGCATTAAGTTTTTAGACCTCGGTGTCTACGTGTGTGACTGCATGATGTGACTGTGAGTTGTACTGTATGTATATATGTGCTTTCATACATGTAGGTGTGTGTATATATGTATGTGTAACATATGCACGTGTAATATACTTACATATGATATAGCCACACACCTATGTGACCACAGAGAATCCTATGTTGTTTTGGTACTAAGTACACTTCTATACTAGGGATTTGTTTGTAACTTATTTGGAATAAAAAAACATTAAAAATTAAAA
Source organism: Benitochromis conjunctus (assembly GCA_015052645.1). NCBI lineage: Eukaryota > Metazoa > Chordata > Actinopteri > Cichliformes > Cichlidae > Benitochromis > Benitochromis conjunctus. The sequence goes on along the minus strand of VOQK01042620.1, from coordinate 43,872 downwards.
AGCAAACAGTGGCCGGTTGACGTCTTGATCATTTGTTGGTTTTCCTCTCACTTGTTCATAAATGTAGAAATGAATTCTTTGTACGTAATTATTTATTAAATGTAATCACTTTAGGTTTTACTTTAATTGTTAATGCACTGCACTGTGTTTTTGGTCTTTGGTTCTTTCCTTCTGTCTTAATTCGTCACTTGTTCTGTTTGGACATGGTTAAATATGTTCCACTAAGGCTGATGATGGGCATTTCTTCATGCAATTAATACTGATTAAAATAATTTTACAGACTATAACATTTGTCGTGTTGTGTTTTATCTGCTGTAAAGTAACAAGTTCCAGTTGAAGATCAGCTTTGCAGTGTAGCTACGCAACCACCAGATGGCAAATACAAAAGTTCTGTTCCTTCTGTGTGTGCTCTCTCTCTCTCTCTCTCGTGTTCGCTCTCCCCCGCTCTCTCTCTCTCTCTCTCTCTCTCTCTCTCCCTACACACACATACACAGAGAAATGAGGTGTGGTTTTTCGCTTAGTCACAAAAAGCATATGTCAACCAAGCAGGCTACAGTGTGAAAGCAGTTTGTCACCTCAGACGTCGTTCTTTCTGCATGTGTAAAGTTCACAGGCTGCTTTTCTTTATTAAAAATGGACTCTGCCTTTGATGACCTGGATGCAGCTGGTTTCCTGGAGATATGGCAACACTTTGATGCGGATGGTAAGGACACTCACTCATGTCTTCGTATTGTTCTTATAATAAAGATGCATAAAACACAGTGGAGTACTATTTTCTGGCATTGATAGACATTAAAGAATGGTGACCTCATGAAGTTGAAATATTAGTATGCTACATATAATCAGATAAAAAAACAAGAGAATGAGTGAGTTGCTCATTTCCTGTAGGAACTTTGTGTTAATCATGTCTGAAAAGATTAGATACAACAAAGGGGGGGTTGAATACTAAGCGGTAGTGTGAAATTACGCAAGACAGCTAAAAATATGAACTCAACTTGCTCGTGGTAGAGCTACTTCTCCACTAGGTATTCATTTTATTTATTTGAAAGAAAATCAAACTTTTTTTTAACTGGGACTTTTTTCTTTTTTTTTCTTTTTTTTTTAATAACTGGACAGATAATGGCTACATTGAGGGCAAAGAGCTTGATGACTTTTTTCGTCACATGATGAAAAGACTGCGTCCACAGGTAAGTCGGCTCTGGTTGAATTACTGTGATGGCAGCTGTTTAATACAGTCAAGGGCAGCTGATCAGGCACAATGCAAAAAAATTATAGCACTGTAACCATCTGATACGGACACGCTTTCTGTGTTCATGTAGTATGATTTTATCTCAGTGCAGCAGCAGTAGAAGTGGTCATATTGGTGTGGAAATTTGCATGAAGGCCTGCATTTTATAGACTATTTAGTCGATTGCTTTTCTATTTCTCTTGCCACAACATTTTAAAATTGCTGCACAATAGTAGGTATTTTCAACTTTTTAGGCTCATGAATTCTCTGGAGGCAGTTTACGAAAAGAAAAGCTTGAATTAGCTGCTCCAGATTTTTATTCAGACACAGAATTTACAGCATTTTGTGCCGTGTGGGCAGCTGAACATCTATGGAGCTATCTAAAATGGGTGTGGTGACTTAAGGATGTTAGGCACAACTCAATTAAAGAGGTCTGGGCACTGTCAGGAAAAGCGCTTTACGTGGTTAGAAACTGATCATTTCTGTGTGTTTTGTGCAAAGGTTTGCACTAATAGCACATCATGTTTATTGAGGAAAGTTATAGTACTGTTGTCCTGACAAAAGACGGAGCCAGCTCCTTCCTAATGGACACTCAGATGAGCACACATCTATTAGCACACGTTCATGTTTGCATGTGTGTTCATCTGTGGAACTCCCTTGGATACTAATTGGGTAGTACTCGGACAAACAGACCACCAACCACATGTCCCTTTGTCTCTCTGATGTTTGCTTTCCATCCATAATGCCCCCCCCCCAGGTGATATAGTGTTTGGCGTGTTTCTTTTTGTGCTACAAAAACACTCGACAGTCATTCTATTGTTTTCTATTCATTGCTGTTAAACTATTGGGCCACACAGTGCTCTTTTGTTTGTTCTTTTGTTTCCTGGAGTGCATCGTGCCACGTAATTGTGCATTTGCTACAAAATATTGTACAAGAATTGCCCACAAGTTGCATACTCAGTTTTCATGTGCTACACTGCAAGTCTAATGTGGCAGTAACATTTAAACAGTGCTCAAGTTGGTATTGTTCTAAAAACATGATTTTCAAATTAAGCTCCTGTTCAGTTGATATTTGCTTTTAAATCTTTACTTAGCAAAAGAGTGACTGATACAAGACTAATGCTCAAGAGCAATGCTCTTTCTGCAGTGAGAGGGGCTGGCACCTTGTAGTCTGCAGAGTGTGTACACTGCATTGGATGAGGCAGAGACTCAGACTTCAGCCCCTTAGATCCACAGGTTTCTATAGTTACAGTTACAGAGTGGTTCGTGGTTAAAAAAGAACTGAAAGATGAGCTGCTAAATATACTTTAAAAGAACTTCAGTGGCTCAAAATTATTGCCTTCAGTTGCTTCACACTTATCTGACATCTACCAGAGAAAGAAACTGGTCTGCAGAGGAAATGAAAGAAGCTGAGTGCAATCTGAGTGCAAATCTGCATGCAACAAACTAAGTCTGCAGTGCTTTTTTTTTTTTTTCTTTTGATGCTCTATTTAATTTTGTTTACAGTCGATTAGAATATGTTTTCTTTATTCTTAAATGCAACTCTAGTACAGTGTTGTGCATCAAACAGCAAGTTAAGAATCCATCAAATAAAACTACAACCAGATAAAAGCACATCATTGAGATCAGCACAGTCTGTCCACTGGGAATCTCAATGGACCAGCGCTGCTATATTCTACTTAAGGACTCAAAGCACTTTATACAACATGCCTCGTTCACACCCATTTATACAAGTACTTTTTTCTATCCAAGTGCTTTCCATCTAACAATTACACACTCCAATGAATACATCGAAGAGCAATTTGTGGGCTGAGTATCTTGGCCAAGGATACTTTGGCATGTAGCCTAGAGCAGCCAGGGATCGAACCAACAACCTTCCACTGATTAGAAGACTTACTCACCTAATGAACTCTAGTCACCCCAGTCACAAGCCTCTGGATTGTTGATAGGGTACTATATAATCCAAATGGCTGGACAATGAACTGAAAAAGATCTCATTTTGTCCTAAAAGCTGTCAGCCGTCTCAGGACTACTTATTGACTTGAGTCAACAGGTTGGTCTGGCAGTAATTACAACGAGCTCGCACAGGGCCTGAGGATGGTTTCCAGCAGATGGATCAGTAATCGGCTCTGAGCCCCTTTTTGTTGGCATGGTGATAGACAGGCTGGTAGTGGAGATCAAAGCAGTAGTCTTAGTGAGCGATGATGTTCCCAGACAACATTGTGATCTGTAGTCTGAATAGGGAGCATGTCGAACCTGGAGAGGTGGAGGTATGCTCTGGAGAATAGAAGAATGAAAGTTGAAGTAAGACAGAATATGTGAATGAGAGAAACATGTGAAAGAGTGAAGCTGCAAAGGAGTAGAGGTATTCAAGGTGGACTAGTTTAAATACACTTGAGAGAAGTAAAGAAAAGAGTGCAGAGGGGGGAGAGGGAATATATTGGACAGAGGATGTTTGAGATGGAGCTGCCAGGCAGGTGGGAAAGAGGAAGACCTCAGAGCAGGTTCATAGATGTTGTGAAGAGGGACATGCAGAGGGTTAGTGTGACAGAGGAGGATGCTAGGGACAGGGGTAGATGGAGGCAGATGATCTCCTGTAGTGATAACCTCAAGGGGGGCGGTCAAAAGGATTTTAACCTTTATTCTATGTTTCAGAATGGGAATGTGAAAAGGAAGGCCAATTAAGTGAACTGTGGGATAAGCTGTGGATCAGTTAGCCTGGAGTAGAGAAAGCAGACCTTGAGAGAAAAAAAAAGTCTTAGATTAAATAAGTATCCATGGTGACACTGCTTAAAATAAGTGTGACTCAGCCATCGAAGTATTATGTTCAATATCTTTGATTCTTAAGAGTCTCAAATATATAGTAATTTAAGCAACCTGTATGTAATAGCATAACTGGATTTATCTCATATATTATTTTTTATTACTGTGTACATTTTGAACCGTTGTACATTCCATACTGTAACTACCTTTCAGTTAAACAGTGCACTGGTTTTGTAATGTTTTGTTTTAATCTGTACAGGACAAAGTCACTGAAGAAGGTGTCCAGAATTTGAAGAAAAGGTTTATGTCTGCCTATGATGTCACCGCCGACGGGAAACTACAGATTCAGGAGGTATAGCAAGTTATGTCTCATAACACACCTGAATTCTCCTTTTTTCCTTTAATACCAAAGCAAAATATTAAAATTTAAGGTGTACGATTCTAAAATGTTGAATGTGAAGTTTTGTTTCATAGCAGGCTTGCAGCATGACACTACGAAGTCACTCTCTTAAAACTTGTTTAGTTTATTGGGCTAACTTCCTGTTTTTTATGCACTTTGTTTCTGAATGATCTATTCAAGTCCTCCTATCACGTCTTTAGTTGCATGACCTTTTCTTGTCTTGATGCATGCTCAGTCATCCCGGTCAGTTAATCCCAAAAAGTTGATTCTGTTCATCTGGACGTAGCGTTTTCAGTGGGAGACCTTTAGGGATGTCCTTTTCTTCTTTTATTTACCTCATGTATCTATGACAGTAGCTCAGTCTGTATCTTATTTAAGAAGATCTAAAATGATTTGGACTAATGGGGGTCATCCAGTGTTATCCTTGCAGTGAAAAGACAGCCAGAGGAGAACAGAAGGAAAGCTAAATTAAAGAGTAATAGTCTGTATAATCAATATCAGTTTACTCTATATACACAGTTTAAACTGTACTCTTTTGTTCTTTTGTTGCTTACATTACATGTAGTGTAAACAATGTACTGGCATTGTGAATGGCCCACTGATTTCTTTTGATTTTCAAACATCTACTTCAATTTCTTTTGGTATTAACCAGGGTTAATTCTTAAAGTACTTTCTGATTTATTCAATTTATTTCATTAAATCAAATGTGACTGAGAAGTTAACATGCAGCAGCTGTTCTCCAGAATTTTACAGACATATTTTGATGCCTATGCTCTCCCGAGCTCCACTCAGGGTAATTATGCACCTCCCAGCAAAGCACGAGCCACGATGCTTCGTCAGAGCAATGAAATGAATTATGTTTCCTTCTAACAAAGAAACTTTTAGCCATTCATTAGACCATTCCCATGTGTGCAGCACCCACAGACACAAAAGCTTCAGCATTTACTCATAAAGATGAAAATAAAAATCAATACATATCTTCCCTAAGTGCCCTGATGAGGATTTACTGTGACCGAGGCAGGGACAGAGTGTTCTCTGTAGCTTCATGTTCTGCCCATCTGAATTTCCCGACACAGTTTCAAAAGCATAACTCAGATTTTGTGTCAGTAATTGCTTATACAAATTTCCAGTCTGGTAAAAATCATCCTTTTGTGCCAAATCTGTTTGTGTGGATCTCACTATGATCATTTTTATGTAAGCTATTAGGATTGTTGTACTAGGGGGGGGAAAAAACCCTCTAGCAGGCGATTCTAACTCTTATCTAAACAAATGGAAAGACAATTGTAGTTTCAGTTGTCACTTGGACATGCAGTTACTGACCTCTTCATTAAGTACACCTGTTATATTAAGCAAATATCTAATAAGTCAATCCTGTTTTAGCAATCTAATTCAACAAGGTCAAGATGACCTGCTGAAAGTCAAACTGAGCTTCAGAGCTGGGGAAGACAGGCGATTTAAATGAACGTGGTGTCTTTAGAGCCATCTCTAGAGTTTACAAAGAACGTTCTGAATAAGAGAAAATATTCAGTGCGTGCCAGTACTCTGGTGCATTGCTGACGGGAGAGGTGAGAGGAGAATGGCCAGACCTCTGTGAGCTGATAAGAAGGCAATACTAAATCAAATATCGACTCATTACAAACAGATGCTGAATCTTGAAGTAGATAGGCTACAGCAGCAGAAGATCATACTAGGCTTCACTCCTGTCAGCTAAGAACAAAAAAAACAGAGGCTATAATTTGCACAGGCAAAGATTGAATGTTGCCTGATATGACGAGTCGCAATTTCTGCTGCAATTTATACACGGTACGCCAGAATTTGGGGTAAATGGCACGAAAGCATGGAATCATTCTGACTCATATATGGTATTACACCATCGTGGCACACATTGTCCCCCTTAGTACTAACTGAACACTACAGGCCACCTGAAGACTTTCCATCCACTGGTGTGTGCCCGTCTTCTAATTGCTGCTTCCAGCAGGATCATGTGTGCAATGCTCTGTGGTATTAATTTAGAAACTGAACCAGTTCAAAGACAAGTTCAGTCTCTGAACTAGACTAGTCTCAGAACAGAGTATGCGGTAAAGTGGTGTAAACAAACACCTCTGTACAAACACTTCAACCTTGTCATAGATAAGAGTCCTCCAGATCTGTGTGCAAGATTCAAGGTGAAAGAGCTTTAGCTGCAGTACTCCACACACACACTCATAAAGACTGCAGTTATCTTTTTTAACAAAGTGTAGCAAATGTTCAAAACATAAAAATTCACTACAGTGTAAATGTGTGCTAGGATGTATGGTGAGCATTTTATTTGCATTAAAGTGGTGTAAGTCTTAAATACGTATTTAATTCATATGATTTATGAATGTAGCATCTCATCTGGGTTTGTACCAGGAATTGTTACACCCGTGAAGCTAAATATGTTTTTATCAACCACTTTTGGGGTCATGATGCCATCTCCCCATTCTGCATGCTTGAGACATCCTCACATACATTATTAGTAGGAAGTCAAAAACCCAGAAAGCCACAATATCCTGTTGCTGCAGCAGTGGCTGTTTCTTTAAATGAGTGATCTGTTTAAGTGCACTTAGCATACAAACTGTTATGTGCCAGATACTGTATACACCATAGCACCAATTCATTGGGGTGTGCAACTGTTCTGTAAGTGCACTTACACTTTTGAGATGTTTTGTTTTTATACTGAATGGAAAAATTGATTATTTACTAACAGCAACCATGTGCCTCATTGGCAAACAGAAATCCTACAGAGGCCTGGAGATTTAAACTGCTCTCTGGATCAAGTTTTGCATCGGTGACTTTTTTTCATGGCATTAAAGCAAGCTAAGAAAAAACATTAAGCAACACTTGTTTAAGCAACCAGCTCTTCAAAGCCACATATTTTGTGCAGTAAACATTTTTATGTACTGTGGGTCTCATCAGGGTTTGTGCATTGCGCATGTTCTACCAGGTTTATGACCTGAATGTACCACTATTATCTCATATTTTAGTAGGAATGATGATCGAGGCCAGTTTAATCTGCTAATGGAGGCCTGATGTTGGTTAGAAGGACAGGCAAGAGAAAAGCATCATGAACTGGAGAGGAGCCAGGATAGTGCAGGACTACATCTACATTGAATTATCCCCATGTGTTGTTTCCCAATATGGAGACTTTAGTCGAGAATTAATAATGAAATGCTTCACAGAGCATCATTGTTGTCTTTGCTCAGACCTTTGTGTCTGTTTTTATTTTCCAGCTGGCCCATATGATCCTGCCTGAGGATGAAAACTTCCTTTTAGTTTTCCGCAGAGAAAATCCTCTGGACAACACTGTTGAATTCATGACGGTAAGGTCAAAAATAACTCATGAGAGGAGAGCACAGCATGACCTAAGCTTCACCCTTCAACAATTTTAACATTCAAAGCATAATTTAAAAAAGGAATGACAGTAGCATTAAAACCTCTCAAACCCCAGTGGTATCTTGATGACCCAGAGTTTGAGACTTGTATATGGAGAACACATCCTTAAAGATTTGATTAGTGGACTGTTTTACATATCCTTAGCTGACACATTATTTCAGTGGACAGCATAGTCTTTTTTTTTGCATGTAGGACCAGTATGATTGGGCTCAGTTGTTCTTTTATTCAATTAAGTTGATTAAAAATCATCATGGCAGGTAAGATTCAACAAGTCGCATGGAAGATTTCTGCATGAACACTTGCAGAAAGCCTGAGCTACTGATTGTTGTTTGAAATGCTTTACAGTGTGGTGATAGCCCATTGTTGTTCTTCAAACTTCAGGTTTTTCTAAATACACCCAAAGTACTCACCCATCAAAATCACTGAGTTCAGGTGCTCCACTTCATTTCTATGCCCACAGGGGTAAAATCAAGCACTTAAGCCCTAACAAACAAAGAAAGGTGGAAGCGATTAGGAGCGAAAGCATTTCATCCACGGAGTAGTAGGCCATGTAAAATCAAAGAGCAGCAATTCAGTGGATGCCGAGGTGCATGTTCTGCAGAGGTCGCCAACTTTCTGCAGAGTCAATTGCTACAGACCTCCAAACTTCATCTGACCTTTGGATTAGTTCAAGAATAGTGAGCAAGGAGAGCTTCATGGCATGGGTTTCCATAGCCCTGCACCTGCATCCACGCCTTACATCACCAAGTGCATGTAAAGTGTCAGCTGCAGTGGTGTAAAGCACACCGCCACTGGACTCTAGAGCAGTGGAGACATGTACTCTCTTCCTCTTCTTCCTCTGGCAATCTGATGGGTGAGTCTAGGTTTGATGGTTGCCAAGAGAACAGTACTTGTCTGACTGGATTGTGCAAAGTATAAAGTTTGGTGGAGGGGGGATTATGGTAGGGGGTTGTTTTGAGTGTGAAGGCAGATGAGTGAGTGCTTTTGGCAATATAATGTATCTAAAGTAAGTCTACACTGCACTTCCAGGGAATTTCACCAGAAAACTGCAGTTCTCTTTAGTTAATGTCCTGTAAAAACACAAAGACACAAGTTACTGTGATTTTACAGAATTCAGACAGTCTCAATAACCACTGGACTTCACATGTAATCCTTTGCTGATTTGCTTGTTTAGATATGGAGGAAGTATGACGTTGACTGCAGTGGCTACATATCGGCTCAGGAGTTGAAGGTAACAAAAATAAACTCCTTGTAAAGCAGAAGCATTTAATGTGTCTTTTCCTCGCTGGCATAGAATGACTGTTTCCTGTTCTTCCACATACCAACATACAATCTTTTCTCCAGAATCGAGATTCATCGCTTTTGGTGTGATCTAGCAATGACCGTTTTTGATTTAAAAACTTTCGATGCTTTAGATAGATATCAGTGCTGTGAATGTCTTGACTTTTTTTTCATAGTGTGAAAAATGAAGTGCTATTTTTTTTTGTAGAATTTGTAAACTAGAACTCCTAGGACTGACTTTTTTGTGATTATTTGATAAACCGTTAGGCCTTCCTGAAAGACTTGTTCGAGCTGCACCACAAGGAAGTGTCATCAGACAAGCTGGAGGACTACACTGATGCGATGGTAATAAATACAACTCGCCCTCTCCCTCTCTCACACACACCACGTTCAACAGTACAACACAAACAAAACATGGCTGACATGGATATGAATGACAGGAGGAAAACTGAGAAGCACAAATATCAGAGTGGCACAAATCTGTGCACTTTGTAGACGTCATAGCGAATTAGTGCGTGATTAGTCCTTGCTGACAGTTTATGCTGTTGTTTCAGTGTGAAGCTGGACTCTTCGGTCCCTTCTTTGGCTTAACTGTTGGCTGGATGGCCTGTTGTATTTCCTATGTGGCTCTGTAAAGCTGATAAAAGTGTTGTCGAGTTTACTGTATGTTGACTTGTATTGAAAAGAAAAAGTGCGTTGGCTGTCCCCAAAACATTACTTGCCTTTATTATTTTTTTTATCAGAGATTTTTGTGATTCTTTTGATGCTTTTATTGGTATTTTCTTTGCTTTTACGGCTATCAAATGACAAAAGGATCAAAATCGAGCAATATCAAATACAAATTCTTCTTCCCGAGTTACTTTTGTAGAAGCTTCAAGTGTCAGACAGCCTATTCCTTCTCCTTTATACTTTTCATTTTACAAGAGATTGATTCTCCCACATAGTCAGACAGATTGATGAGCTGGCTCTAGAGTCGCAGGTGGTGTTAAGAAAAAAGGCAGAAAAAGACAGCAAACAAAGAAATAAGACAGACATTCACAGAGGGCTACGTTTTTCATGCTTCTTACGGCATCCTGTTGTCTTGCAGATGAAAATCTTTGACAAAAACAAGGATGGACGTTTGGATCTAAACGATCTGGCCAGGTACGGTTCAAAGATGTTATATGTCTCAAAATGAATTGCATCGTCTCTTACTGGATACGCAGAATGTCCATTTGTTTAGTTATTCTGTAAGAATGAAGGAATAAATCGTTTTTTTTTTCATAGAAACAATTCATAAGATTATTTCAAAGCTGATGATACAAAATATTTCCCTGTATTTGCCATGTTTCTCCCGTAAGGATCTTAGCTTTAGAAGAAAATTTCCTTCTCCAGTTCCGAATGGATGTAAGTGTCTTGTTTATGTTGTTCTTTCATAAGATTTGTAACTGGATCAACAACAGATTAAAATATATGAATAAATATACGATTAAATCCCTCCTCCCATCTCTTCCCCATTGTTCATCCAAGGCCTGCAGTAAAGAAGAGAGAAAGAGAGACTTTGAGAAGATCTTTAACCACTATGATGTCGTAAGTACAGTAATACAGTGAGTGAACGGAAGACGATCGTTTCCAGAAATGTTTACCATGTTATTTATCAGTATATGGAAATGTTGTCTTATGACGTTGTGTGGAACATGTGACACATGATCACTGCATTTGTTGCACCTCTAAAATGTTGCATCTGCACTGCATTCCAACTTCTCGATGTACTGTTAATTGTTACGGCACTAAGTCGTAGCATGAAGTTGTGATGAATCACATGATCGATCTCAGTAGATGACAACACATAACTGAAGATATAAACAAGGAGGCACAAAATACGGGTGATGAGGCAAAAATATTTAGTATGAGTAAACCAAATTAGGTATTACTCAAAAAAATAAATAAATAAAAATGATCTTTCGTGTGCCAACTTGCTCTACAGCCCATGTGTCATGTAGGTGAGTCCCATGTCCCAGACCCAGAGGTATCTGCAACTATTTTTACATGCCACACCATGTGCAGCTTACCGAACAGGTTTATTAACTGTCCGTCTCTAACAAATGTTTCTGTGGTTGCCTGTTCAACAAGCGAGAGACCAAAGGGAAAACATTTGTTAGTATTTCTAACTTAAATCCTCAGGAGAGCAAGCGTGGATGAATGTCGTGGTGTAGAAGGCTGTTGTCTGGCTCAGTGTCAAATTGGCTGAATATTAAAATAAAGTCTGCGTCCATGTAGACAAATACCATTTGGCTTGCCAAATGCAAATCTAGGACCCAAAGAATATTGGATGTTTGAATTCAGATTTTCTTTGTAAAAAAACAGCAGATATTTTTGCTGTAGCAAGTACAAAAAAAAAAAAAAATCATCAGAAATCATGGGCAAAGCACCCTGTGGTGATAAAGCTGCTGGCAGTGGCCGGCTGTATAATGGCTATTATTTTCTGCGCTTGCAATTGCCAGTTTCTATGTAGTGTGTCGATCAGACTGTAACATAAAACATGGATTCAGCAGTCTCTTTTCAACTTGTTATTGAATCTCTTATCAGTAGGACTGACCCTAAGGCAGATATCATCAGCACTATTGTCTTCCTTTGCCAAATAATAACACTCACAGATTTGCATACTGTGCTGCGGTGGGCTCGGTACATCTGTAATGTAGATGATGAAATAAATGACCCTTTATTTAGTCAAATCACACTCATGATGAGTTAACGCTGCCATTAAGATGAATCAAACATATTCTCTATGGTAATCTGCATGAACTTGTCTTTAATGTCAAGTTCTAAGTGAGGTAATGATCTGAATGACCCCTTTTTTTCTGTACTTGCATACGTGATTAAATCAGCTTAGCGACAGTTTTTCTGCAGTTTTTCAGCGTATTAAAGAATAAAGTTGTTTAAGTACTTAACAGATAATAGAGTAGAAAAATGGGAACAAGTTAGTTAGCTAACATTTTAACATAGAAGGTTAAAGAGCTGGTCTCATGGTAAAACCCAGTTCTATTATAGTTTGTCTTATTAGAAATCATACAAACATTTAAGTATTTATATGACTAGTTTTGAGCGCAGATTAAAGGCAGTGACGTGATTTCCTAAGATCTGATTTTCAAAGCTTTTTTTTTGAGTCGTTTCACCGTCGCCTGTAATTAATTTCATTCATCCTCTGATGAGTTTCCTTTTCCTTTGTACATAATAATTGTGGGAGAACCCTCACCCCTAACTAGCAAACATAAAGAAAAAGGAAAAAAGGAAAAAGCTGACTGCCTGACTAATGTGAGTGGGAAGTAAGTTACAAAGGATAATAAGCGCCATTGTTTTTGCCTCTCTACTTTCCTACAACTTCTTTTCTTTTTCTCGTTCAGAGTAAGACTGGAGCACTTGAAGGTCCTGAGGTTGATGGCTTTGTCAAGGATATGATGGGGCTGGTCAGGGTAAGAGTCTGTTCTTTGGTCCACTTAATGTTTGTAATGTTTGTGCCAGTCAGAGTAGTGCTTACCCGAAAGTGCTGACATTAGCTCACAAAACATCATGCTACATAAAACTTCCCCCTCTGTTCCTCCACATGGCAAAGGTGGTTTATTGGATCAAGATCTGGTGACTGTGGAGGGCATTTGAGTGCAGCGAACTCATTTTCATGTTCAAGAAAGCAGTTTGAGACAATAAAAGGATGGGTATGGTCAGCAGTGATACTCAATTGGCACTATTAGTACTATTGGTACTAACGTGCCAAGAAAATGACACTATTACACCACCACCAACAGTGTGAACCATCTGCCTGATGGCTCCATGTTTTCAAGTCATCACACGAGGCAGTGTTTTAAAACCTGTTTAATTTTGGGGAGCCTGCGCAAATTATAGCAAATGAAACAGGTGTACCTAACGAAGTGGCCAGTGACTGTGTCTGTTCAGTAGCTGCTGTTGGCAAAATCATTCACCATCATATGTAAACAAGATTAATCATCAGTCAAGCTGCAGTCAGGCCCTGTTGTATAGCCTCTGTAGCTGTATTTTCATGCTGAATGAGGGAAATCGTCTCTCTCTCCCTTCAACAGCAGAAATGAGAGCTGCTCCCGTACAGCTTTACTGTTTTGTGTGTGACCTACACTACGTGTTATGGCGAGTGTGTAATGTTGTATTATCTATATGGAACAGTAAATGTATGTAAATATATTTCCTTCCGGCTGGATTTAACAGAGTCACTACTTCATGAATACAAAAACTGATAATGCTCATGCACATACACCGACGCCATGTTGCAGTAAACAAAAACAAAACTTCTGCTTTTTACCCTTTTTAAGGGTGTTTTTCTTAAGTTACACATATATTAAGATGTAATATAAACAAATGTCTATATGGATCTAATATCGCAGAAAGCTCATTTTTGAATGAAAACTGACAGAAGTGAATACAAAGAAAGGAAAGTCACCACATTTATTAGTGATGATTTGGTACTTTTCCCCTTCTCTCCTCTCCAGCCTAATATCACGGGCCCTGAGCTGGACAAGTTGCGAGCCGTTCTGCTGCGTCACTGTGATGTCAACAAGGATGGAAAGATCCAAAGGAATGAGTTAGCTCTGTGTCTGGGAGTCAAGCTGAAATGTTAGAGATCTGTACTGTGCTACTGGATTATGAAACACTGACGCTATGTGTGCTGTATAGTCAATAATAAATGATAGCTAGTGGAATGCTGTGTTATACTCTAGGTCAGTCAAGTTGCTAAGTTATTAAAGGTCAGTATTCATGGTGTATTGGATCCTGATGTGCTAGGCATAACATGATGCTCTGTGATGAAATAAAATAACCTCTGATCTGAAATTACAGGTTATTTATGCATGAAAACAATACGTTTGAATGTTAAGTTGAAATGCACTTCCATGCCATACGATTTGTGGTCAATCAGTGTGCTGTTTGATGTGAAAATAAACACTTTTCATTTCGATGTAGTGTTTTCTTGGAGTACCTTATGCAATTGCATGTTTCTCTGCTTGCAGAGAAGCCTTACGCACAGGATGTTGAGAGTATTTTTACTGTAATGATCTGCAGAGGAAATAAACAATGGCATATTGATTTCTTGTGTCATTCAAAATCTTTAAAATATAAAGCCGGTGCTGGTGTAGCTGCACAGCATTTGTAGATGAGACGCTTTTTCAGTTTCTTTTGTCAGTTTTATCTTATTGTTGATGATGCCTGGCCAAACACAAGGAAAGAATTATGATGTTTGGTGAAGGATGGCATCAATTTTGTGACTGTGCTTCCATACGTTTAACCGCTTTTCCCACTGATAAAGACCTCAAAGTAATTAACAAACAAACAATTAAATGACAGAAATGTTCCTGTTTTTTTACCATCCCTAGAATTTTTTTTTTTTTATTAACAAAATCCTTGTTTTATAAATACGGAGCGGTCTGGCCAATGAATTACTAATGAACTGTAATTTTACACATTTATCAAAACCAAGACGTGCTATGGAAATTCATTTTTTTTAACCTTATATTAAGACATCTCAGAGATTAGTTATTACACTGACAGAAAGGAGAGTTTAACTCATCTAGCCCACTTCTAGTCAAACTTTGCTATATGTGCCCACCATGTAAAATGAGTTTGACACCCCTGGTCTACAGAATAGTCCAATAGGATTTAGTTGGCTGAATGTTTGTATTGTGAAAACATTGTTTCTGATCAATCTGTGCTCAATGACCTGCTTGGAGAAGGTCAGGTCTAAATACTCCACATCTCCACCAGATAC
>VOQK01042620.1:12706-25458 GCA_015052645.1 Benitochromis conjunctus | reverse complement strand
ATTACAAAAACATTATCATACATTATAAAATACATTACACAGCACTGAGGCTGCATATAAACTGTATGTATTTAAAAGGGTATTGGGATAATAATGCTAAGTGTGTGTGTGCATGCGTGTGTGTGTGCGTGCATCACGTGAATGACAATTGCTGCGTTTTTGCAACCACTGCCTCGAACAAACCAGGTGGTAGCAGTGATAAAGCCAATGACTCAAACCAACCGAGTCATGTTTTTATGCTAACATTTTTAAATTTTCAGCTGCAAATATTTTATTTTAACATACAGAACTTATTTAAAACATGCAATTACAGGCAAATCTTACTTAAACATGATGTTTTTAGGGATACTTCTTTAAATGCCCTGATAAATCAAGGACATTTGTAAATGAATGCCAAATAAAATCCAGCGATCACTGATCTTATTATAAACCAAATATACTTCAGGCTTCAAAGTCTAAGGCCAAGTCCTTCTGTCATCTTTTCCAGTCAGACCTCCCTCAGTTAGTTCGTTTTTTGTTGGCTGTGAATTCAATTTTTTATTTTGGTCTGATTTTTATATAAGATCTCCCCCAAGTGGCAGCCATGTGTTCAGTTCTTCAGCCACAAAGATGTTAAAACAAACATCACCATGGAACAGATGAACTCTGCCCCCGGCTGCAAACTGTGACAAACAGAAGACTGAACAGGGTGTCCTGTTGGAAATGCAAAGACTGACTGTGAATAGCATTAAACACGCTTTTGTTGTAATGCTGCTAGCGGTCTCTACTTTTTCCTTTCGCATTGCGTCAGAGGACACTGCACATCTTCAAGTTAAATACATGATGATGATTTGTGCAGGCATGCACCTCCCAGTTTAAGTAGTTTTAAGACAATGAGTTACTCCAAGGGCTGACTGCTTGATTTGACTGGCTGCTACTGAGCAAAAGAAAGCCCTTCATACTTCATGACCAGATTAAATTACTGCACCTGAAACAACTGAAAAGATGACTGAGTCTAAAGCTTCCCCCTCCTTGCACACAGGAAGCCATCGGGTCACTCTGTTTCCTTCATCAGAGAATAAAGCCATTTGACATCCTGTTGAAGTGCAGCCTGTGGTTTTTCCATACAACATGCTTTATTAGTTGAAGCTCCACATTGTGTCCATCCACTACCACCCACCATTAGAGACACATGCCTCTGTCCCAGTGATTCAGCTCATATGCAGTGGCATACTGCAAATAAACCCTGACTGAGAGATTTGTGGTGCCCTCCCAAGCTGCTAAACCCACTGCCTCACTGCCACTTGGCAAGCGAATTTCAATCGCGATGAGCATTAAACTTTGTGTATGATTCATATGGGCATGAGAAAAGACCTTCAGTATGTTGCCCTGAGCAGATAATTAAAATTTAGAGGACAGCGACCAGTCGCTTTGATCAGGATGTTTCAACTCTTCCTGAACCCGGCCAAAGCAAGAGATGAAGCTCTAGTCGGGGTGAGAGACCCTGAAGCCATATCTACTCTGCTTTGACTCACTGGTTGCACAGCTTATTAGGCTGACACTTTTTTCAGTATTTTGTATCTAGCATATACAACTATTATTAGTATTCCTTTCGGTTTGTAAAGAAATAACAGTGTGCTAGAGAGTTATATGTTTGAGGATTTAAAGCCAATTTAATGATTTGAAAACAACCATATTTGGACTTAAGGCACAGCTGTTTTAGCCATTTTAAATTATTCAGGGTCTTATTTTGTAATTCCTTGGAAAAGAATTGATCAAACACTGCAGTTACTGAGTTTACACTCTTTAATTTACTTCATACCACCATCAGAATGCACACTAAGTACATTAAATATTTTATGGGCTTCCTAAGAAACATATTCAAGCTGGACTTTGTGTTCACTTTCATCATTTTGACAAAACTGGAAAAGGCTCTGTGTGTTATTCCCAGACACAGTTATTACAAACAGAAGTCTGTGCAAATAATTACATTTGTCTTCAATAGAGAAACCAGCCAAATTTGCATTGTGAATGTTTGGATCCATATGACTTATCCCAGGTGGTTTTCAGGTGGTGAAAACTTTCTGCAAACACTAACGGAATATGAAGATCCTGTAATAAAGGTGTAATTAAATCCTATATAAAGTTGAAATTTTTTTCATGCACATTTGATTTGGGATTCCAAACTACAAGGTAAGAAACTGTTATACTCACCATAAGCTAAACCTAATAGAACATTTTTAATATTGGCTCATAAGATGTCATAACATGTCAGCAGCCTATACTAAAACAGCCAACTCAGGACTGGAAAACAACAACAACAACAAAAACCAGCTGTGAAAGAGTCAAAACTCAGTCAAATGTCTTATTGAAGGTTGGTTGCAAAGCCAAATCTATGCACACAGCTTCCACACAGTTAAAAATGCCCAACTTTACAACAGAAATAATACAATTTAATTTTATATATATGAAATAAATGTTTACACTGTGGTCTCTGTAGGCATTTACAGTAGAAGGGGTATGGCTGACTGACTGGATGGATGGATGAACTAACTAGCAAACTCACCTGTTTTACATTTTATTATAGTGTAAAACAAGTCAGTTTACATATACATGTAAAACATGTTAAATGCTAGATATAATTTTGGGCATACATGCTCTGACTTGCAAGCACCATTTCACATTTTCCAGCTTTAAAATAAAAATGAATAAAAAATAAAACTAATTTCACTAATTTGTGAGTGTTTTTCAAGTCAGCATCCAGTATAACTGTCCAGTTATAGCATAAGCCGATAACTTTGTCCAAATATGGTCTTCCTGGTTTCAAAGGGAGACAGAATGCCAAACTTAGAATTTTAAAACAGTAGTCCACAAACCATTAGATGACACAATGTCACGGTGGCTATTGCCATCTTTTATATACAGTTTTATGTACAGTTTACAAATTTGTACCCAATATAAGGAACAGGACAAAGATGCTGAATCCTCCACCCACTGCACCACACAGAGAGTTCACCACAAAAGTTTCCTTATTATTTGTTTGCAAAATATTGTTGACTGTAAACTCTCAGCGAATCATGGCGTGAAGCTCTCAGATGAGGCTGTGACTGTGTGGCCTGACCACCTGGCAAAACGCTTACAGCCCTACAGCAGAGTCCAACACCAACAACGTGCAGGATGACAGGCCAAGTTATGGTAATAACCTCTCTGTGTGTAATGTGTGTTTAGAAAAGCCCGTGTCAAACCTCATTTTAAAGTGGCACTAAAATGTGCCCTACCACTGGATGATAAAATGCATTTAGCAGATAAACAAAAGACGAGTGACAATAACAAAAAAGGGGGTGAGACTTCATCTACTATTGTAGCCACAGACCCCCTCTGAAGAAATAAATATAGACACGGAAAGACTGACATGTGTGGATAAATGTCATCTCAGCCTCTACAGTATTCCTTATCTTAAGGTGCCATCTGCATTTTTTGACCCATTCCTTTTTCTTAGTGTGCATGCGTCAACCAGCATGCAGCCTGTTACAATTGCTTCTAGTCTGTTACTGTTACTGTTCTGGAGCAACTGTAACCCACATAATTTCCTTAGGCATTAATAAAGTACGCTGATTCTGATTCTGATAAATCTACAGATTTGTCACCACATTGCTCCAAGATATCCAAGTAGGCCATGAGTCAAGTTGTCACAGTGTAAATAACCATACGCTGTCTGCTTTTGCATTTAAATCTTTTCACTAATGGTCACAGCCCGTGCAAACTCTACAGTGAGCTAAAAGTTGTAAAGTTTTGTAATCTGGTAAAAAGGAAAATATTAGAAGAGTATTAAAATAATGTATTTTTCTACCAGTGAAAGGCAAAAGAAAGGCATCTTGGATGGTTGATTGTATAAAGAAACAAGAACAAAAGCAGTTGATGGATGTTTAAAAAAAACATTTCTTTTTTAGTGACATTGTATCAGCTATAAAATCCTGCTGCACATGACATCCCATGATGTGATGTCCGGCACAGCCTCTGCTCCTGTTAGTCTAAAGAAGCTGAACAGGAGTTAATGGAAGAAGTTAAAAAGCAGAACCCTGCACAGACTGAACAAACAAAGTCGTGAAGTTTGACATTCTTGGCTTCCTCTGGTAAAACTGTTTGAACAGCGCTGAATTTGAAGCTTTTGGCAGGGCCAAGTTATTCAGAGAGTTTTGGGGTTTGTTGGCTTTGTTTATGCTATCAAAGGGGCAGTATACTGTGAAGGGTACTCTGGACCGAGAAGCTTTTAAAGCTTCCCGATGTGATCATAGTTTTCAATTGCTTCACTTATTTTAAAAATGTGAAGAAAAAAAAACATGTTGCTGTAGCAACAAAACAGATATCAGCATGCATAAATTTGGCATTACTGAATGAAACCAGGTGATGTATGCCAACTTTCCAAAACAGAAAATGTTGAACACTAATCTCCTGCACTGTATTGTTACTCCTCTGGATTTTTAGGCACAATCCCTTTGGGGTTGTGTGAAGCAGGACATCCATCATGAACATGTCACACACATATCATTATTAAATCCTGCTTTGTTCTTTAGTGGCACTGGATCCACTTATGACGTTGTGTGAACCCAGTTTCAAACTGATATGCTCTCATCTGTTCAAATGTCTCCTAACATGCACGTGGGATTACAGGAACAACTACAAAGATTGAATCTATTTCATGTCTTCATATTTTTATATGAGGATCGTGAAAACAGCTTCATCTCTATTGCATGGACATGTATCTGGAGAGAAGAAACCATAACACACCTCAGAACAGATGTGTTTTTGTAATCTCCCTGCTTTTTCAAGCTGTTGATGAACCAAAAGTTTCCACTGTGCAGCTATTTAAAGAAATAGAAATGAGTCTAGAGGGAATAGAATGGTTTTTCACTGTGACCTCCAAGGCACGGTTCAAGGAAGGAGGTCAAAGGGTTAAAAGTAACAATCAGCCAACTCTATATGATATTAACATCTTGGACTGCAACAATAATATAGATAGTTATAATAAAAGTGTATGTAAGAAAATGGCTGTGTTTCTTGTGCAATCAAGTGGAAGTACAAATATAATTTATAATGATTAATTCAACTAAATACAATAAAAAAGTTTTCTTGGAGAATGCAAGTTGTTTCTTGTGTCAGCTGGACCCTCTGTTGGGTTTGTGGCACCTCTTTGATACGATCACTCCATAAAATGCAGCCCTTGCCTTCATCCAGCAGTCTGGGAGATCTTTCCAGCATTCCTTCCTGTTTGTCGTCATGGTGCCAGCAGGACAGCTGGGCTGTATTTAAGGTCCTCCTCTTCTGAACTCTGACCAGAACGACAAAGACACCTTCTGCTGCATCACACAGCCAGAGAGGAGGGAAGAATTAACCCTGAACGAAAGGACTCAAATCGGAC
Organism: Benitochromis conjunctus; assembly: GCA_015052645.1. NCBI lineage: Eukaryota > Metazoa > Chordata > Actinopteri > Cichliformes > Cichlidae > Benitochromis > Benitochromis conjunctus. Next base: position 20,060 of record VOQK01042620.1, on the reverse strand, counting down.
CCTGAAGACAACTGAACGTTTTTTAGGCTGCAAATATTTTTGATTCCATGCAGGAAGATGGTCAGTGTGGTGGATAGACTGGTATTTGTTTTCTTCATCACAGCGCAGGTAGGAATCACAGCAGTAACTGTGTCCCAGCAAGACTTTAGGTTTTAACATGGAAAGTGTTTTATTATTTAATACCAGGTACTTTAAAAAAATAGTTTAATATTTTTAAATAGTTTTATATATATTATATGTATATTACTGTCTTTTTGTTTTACTCCAAGTGGGCTACAATTAGTTATCAGAATCATTTTAAAAATGGAGATTTACTAACATATATAATAAGTTTTTTGTTTTTTCCTCAGGTTTTTACATTAGTCTGGTCCCAGGTGTGTCCACGGAGATGCCAGTGCCCTAAAGAGCCTCCCATGTGTCCCCCTGGGGTGCCTCTGATTCTGGATGATTGTGTCTGCTGCCTGGTGTGCGCCCGTCAAAAAGGCCAGGTGTGCTCTGACATGAACCCCTGTGACACACGTAAAGGGCTCCAATGTGACTACTCAGCTGACATCCACAAGAGGACTGGTATTTGTAGAGGTGAATGGGATGATGTTAGGGCTAGTACATAGATTTTTCAAAATCATAGCTTAACCACTCATAGTTTTACCCTCTCTTTTTGTTTTGCCTCCTTTCTCCAGCTCCCAAGACAGCTGTGTGTGTTATAGACGGCTCTGTCTACCAGAATGGTCAGACTTTTTTCCCTAGCTGTAAGTACCAGTGTATATGCCGCGACGGGCAGGTAGCATGCGTTTCGCGCTGCAACGTGGATGTTATGCTGCCTGGACCAGACTGCCCCGTGCCACGCAGGATCCAGGTGCCCGGAGAGTGCTGTGAGAAGTGGGTGTGTGAGCCCCAGGCTGGGGCCAGTGCACTGGGCGGCTTTGCCATGGCAGGTGAGAAGACTACAAGTGGGATGACATGAGATGGGCTGTTTATACTGAGGTGTACATACAGCTGCACACTCTTATTTAACATTGGAGTCGCTCCTCTGTGAGACACAGTGGTAAAAGGTTGTGCATATTTCTTTGACATGTTTAGAGTTAAGGTAGTAAGAACCAGGGGAAGGAGTAAAAGAGGAAATTAAAGTAAGAATTGAGGACGAGGAAGCACAGAACAAAGACACAGTGTTGTAACATGAGTCTGGAATGTGCAACCTGAGCATGGTCTTAACCCTTAAGAGTTAAGACCACTCAGGGGCACTTTGCCAGGTTTGCAAGAACTTTCAAGGATTTCCAAGTAGGCTTAAGGGTTAAACATGCCATGGCATATGGTGATCACTGGCTTTTCCAGAATCTGCTTTTAAGCTTTCACTTTTAGGTTCCTGTCTAAACTGCCTTTCTGTGTTTCATTCAGCCTACCGTCAGGAAGAAACTGTGAGTTTTGATGGCTGGGACCGGAGCCTGAACTGCATTGAGCAGACTACAGAGTGGGGAGCCTGCTCTCAAACGTGTGGCATGGGGGTGTCCACTAGGGTCACAAATAAGAACAGTCGGTGTGAGATGGTGAAGCAGAGTCGGCTGTGTGTGATTAGACCCTGCAATGAGCAGCAGGTCCAGGTGACACAGCTTGCACAAAAGGTACAATTTGAGTAGTGGATTCTGCCTTTTCTTTAGCTTACTTAGCATGACAGTTCATGCTGTACTTGACCGCATGAGCTAATTTCACAAAGACAAAGCACAAGAATGGAGTTATTTTCCAGAGAGATGTAGCGCACATTAACTGAGTTGTTGTATCTACCGCTCCCTGCAGAGAGGCAGCAAGTGCCAGAAGATGGTGAGGAGCAGCAAAGCCATTCACCTCTCCTATAAGAACTGCACCAGTGTCCAAGCCTACAAACCTCGCTTCTGTGGCTCCTGCACAGACGGACGCTGCTGCACCCCTCACAGAACCAAAACCGCGCTGGTGGAGTTCCAGTGTGCTAATGGGAAAACTACACGGAGGCCCGTCATGGTGATCGTGACGTGTGCCTGCCACCGCCACTGCCCTCAAGACAATACCGTGTGGCCGCCATCAGAGCTGGTTTACACTGACATGAGAATGTAGATCAGGGAGTACCCAAAAGTTTATTAGTGACATTACAAATACCAGAGTGTGGCTAATGGCTCTGTTTTAAAACCATCTACATCTTTAGTATGACTGAAGAACCATTTTAAACCATTCCCATTATACACAGTATATTCTATAGAGCTATAATCTGGGACATATACACATCTGACATTGTGGTACATGTATTCATAACATGTAGCGTGAATTTGTTTTTTGATTCCTCCTGGTGAGGAATTGTTTCACATCCTGTGGAAGATTTAAAAAATCCTTACTTTTATTAAGTACGATGAAAGCACTTGAACCTTATGACTTATACAGCCTCTTCACTTTTGGAGATCAGATACAGCATACTGCACTCCTCCCGTAATGGATTTGGACAGATGAGTGTAGGCTGTAAAGGGTCTTTTAGACACCCTCTATTAAAGAGGTAGAGTAGTATGATGATATACAAGCACAGGGTTGTGTCCTGGCTGTATGAAGCTCTTCAAACTACTGGTTTGATTAAATCAGAGCATTTTGTTCAGCCTTAATTATGAAGACTTTGGCAACATAATGTGTATTGCTAATAAATTCAAGAATGCCCTGTATCAGAATAAATGGTATTGTACAGCGACAGCTTGACACTTGGATTAAAATTCATATTGATAAACAGACAGGGAAGTGAAAGCAAAGATTACAACCAGAGGTGATCAGTAACCTTTTCTCCCACTGTGAGACACATTTTTGAAATAACTGAGCTGTTTACTTTTGACATGGTTGCAAACAAAAGCTCAACCAGTGAAAGAGAGGTCACTGTGGTGTCTAAGTGCCATTTCTAACATTGTCCCGAAATCTTGCCTCGGTTTAAATGTACACTTTTTAGTTTTAGTGGACATGTTTCTGTATTTTTATTGAAAGTAGCGCATATAACAGCTATTTTGATCATGACAAAAGTTTTGTAAATACTTGCTGTGTAGCCTGTTTGACTGAGTGTGTATTGAATACACAGAGGTAATTGGTAATAGTAAACACAAATTGTATATATTTTTTCTGCTTGTTTTTTCTGCTTTTTGTATGTTTCTGACCAAAAATTGCAAAACTCAGCGTTTGAAATAAAGCTGTATTTTTTGGTATGAAAGCAGTGTTTTCTTTATTGCCATGCAATGATAAAATCTGCATTTGGAATCATTCTTACTTTTTAGTTTGAGCAAAATGTGAAACACATACAAGTGTTCTTCAAATAAAGCTTGCATGGCACAATGTGCTTCTGATGCTGTCGAATGCGTGGTTGATCTTTGTCCTACATCATGCTGTTCTGCTGTGATTGATGTCTTCGGGAATTTGTTATGTGAGTTTTATCGGTCAGATTCTGCATATGCAATTTATTACTTAACTGACAATAGCTGCTTACATTAAGAAGAAGTTGGAAGGAGAAGAAGAAGAATTTAGAAGTTGGTAATATAGTTTTGAGAAGTCACAGACACTCAGAGGTAGTTTTGAATGACAAAAATTGGCTTTTTCCCAGAAATAACTTGACATATTTTATGTTTCAGGCATGTGTTTTGGGAAATGCCTCTTCCAGGGGAATCCCTTTTGAAACTTTCAGATGTCTGTGTTGGGACCTGAGAATTACCAAACCCTGTGAACTCTGCTGACAGTGGGAGGTGGCTCTTTGACCTCTCTCCATGAACCCAACCTGGGCGGTCATAATGGAAAACCCTAATATTCCCTGTGGGACTGCCACAGTTTCCTAAAATACCTCCTCAGTGGAAACTTTAGTTCATAACTCAAACCAGTGGGGGCTGACAGTGTGGTCGGTGATTCTGACTGCATTATTTTACTCTCCAGAGGAGTGTGGAGATGTTATATGTTTTTAACATGTGGCTCTAGGATTTTAAGATTGTTATGTTGCAGCCAGTTGTATTTACTCTGAATTTTATTTTACTGCTATTTTTTTGTTTTTGTTTCTGTAATTCTCATATATATAATTCATCTCTTATAGTTATTTTGAGGGATTTACATAGAAAATGTAAGTGGATGGATTCCATCTTATGCAAAATAGACCAGAAAACCAATGGCATTTAAAATCTTATAACCAATACAGTATTACTGACATAAAAAAAACTACTTTCATTTATTATCATTGTATCAGTTATTAGTATTTCAGCTTGCACCATGTTCTTATTTCAGCATGCTAGCATGTTGCTGACATTAACACTATAACTGGGGCTAATGGGAATGTCAGCAGGGCTGGCCATGAGACTGTCTTGCAAATGGAAATTTTGAGCTGATAATGCAAAATGAAAAGTTATCTTTCATTATGGTTATCTTAGAAATTTCTCTCCAGTTAATTATATGGCAGGGCTGCTGTAGCAAAATATAAAATCTTAAACATTAATTTCTGAGCAGAGATCAAATTGTTTTCATCTTAAAATGAGCTTTCACTTTTTCTTAATTGAAAAAGAACCCCAATGTGGCAGTTTAGTTACATGAAGTACTGTTTAGTTGTACTGTATACAATATTTCATCTGACTTCAGTGATTTGTGAATGTATGAGGAGGGTGTTAGAAAGCGTGAGCATATTGCTCCCCCAAGTGGTGTTACCATGCTGTTGAAAACTTAATGTAATTCATTTTTCATGTTGTACAATAGTAATGTGCTCAAAAATGATCAAATTACAACTTTGAAAGCATTTATTGTGATTTTCTGACATATTGCACATGGCTAAGTGGCAGATTCCTTAATCGCTAAGCAACTGCAAGCACACTGACCACAGCTTGTTAGTCTTTGAGCTACATAAAGGAAAAGATATCTATCTCTGTTAGTCTGTGAAGAGTAATGATGAAAAATACTATGATGCTTTAAGAAATACTGTCAATACTCTAACTCTTTAAAAAAAACCAAGTAGGATTGTTTTTTAAAGTAGTACATTAAATAGAAAAGGACTCAGATATAAACAGTTGCACATCACTTTTTTTCATTGTTGCCAAGCACTTAGGAACTGAAATGAGATAAAATGAGATCAGTCTTTGGTAGACTCAGATTAGCCCTCTGTACTGTTTAATGGCATCCAATTTGAAATCAGAAACAGGAATATGAAAGCAAACAACAAGTATAAGCAATTCGATTCTGGATCTTGAGAAATTTCTCTGAACTTCCATCGCAGCCTCTGTACACAGCTGAGTTCCTCAAAAGGACGAAAGAACAGGAAGATTTTCTCGCTGAAGTTGCAGCCAGTAACAGAGTACACTGTCATTGCATTGTCTGGATCATAGAAGAACAAGTATCCTTGCTCATAATCTACAAACACCAGGACTCTTTCAGGCCTTCTTCTTAAAACAGGCATTTCCAGGCATCGTTGACATCTGCAGTAGTTACTTCCAGACCTTACAATCCAGTTTCCATTCCTGGGGTTTGGTCTGAATTTCTTGTGTTTTTGCATGGACTCCGTGACAACTCCTAAAACCCAGCCGGTCTGCCCTCCAACATGAACCTCGTAGTAAAATCTTCCTTCAGATAAGCCCCTATTTTCAGAGATGTAGGAATACCCACGCTGTGGGTCCTGAGTGTGAAAAAAAGAAGCAGGAGGACCTACCATCTGATTAGGCACCTTTGCTTTTGCTTTACTTTTGCCTTTCTTCTTGCTCTGTGCTGTCACTTTCATCTTCTGATAATTCTGTGCTTGTTTTTGTTTAATTTCTGGCACTTCTGATTTTTCCTTCCCCATCTCAGCTCTTTTGTCTACATATTCTTCCTCCAAAGGGACAGTATCGTGAGCACTGTGTCCCGTACACAGGGTGCAAACACGAGTCTGCTCTGTCCTGCAGAAGAACTCTAAAATTCTGTTGTGTTTCCTGCAAATTTTGTCCTCCAGGTCATGCACAGGATTAGTCAGCCTGTGTCTTTTTAAGGCAGCAACTCTATTATGAGGCTCTAGATGTGTCTCGCAGAAAGAAGCCAAACAGACTAAACAGGTTTTAGAGGCTCTGAACTTAATGCCAGAGCAATAATCACATGGCACCTGTCCAGGTGAGAGTGGAGAATTATTCTCAGCTGTTACATGGAGTGTCTTAAAATTCTCCACAACTTCCCTGAATCCGGTGTTGACACGAAGTTTGAGCCCTTTGTTGAACTTCTCGTTGCACAGTGGACACTGACGCTGGTCTTTGTCTTTCCAGTGTGTGGTGAGACAGGCTTTGCAGACGTTGTGCCCACATGGAATAGAAACAGGCTCAGTGAAGACATCCAGGCAGATGGAGCACTGGAGCTGATCTTCTGTCAGAAAACTGCTGGCTACTGCCATTCCTGGAGCACGGGTTTGAAATCTTTTTAGTATCAATAACAACACCTTTTAAATCATAGAATTACTGATATGAGCCGTTACACACCAGAAAAATAACAAAACAAGGTTAAAAACATGATCACAAAGTGACTCGAATGCTGCTGTCAAGTAAACTTTCACAGAATAGTCTAGTCAATAAGTTTTAATCGCTCACTTTACTTTGAACAAACATAATTAAATGGATGTTATTAAAGGACTTAAACCTTACCTTCATAGACAAATGTGCTGTGTTCTGCTGCCTCTTTAAAACAAACTATTATGACTTTGAAAGTTGTTTGACTTTTCACTGCGCTGCTCACTTTCGTTTCTTTATAAAGGATTAAAATGTGCTCCTCCTCTTCTGACTCACACTCACAGGGCACCAGTCCAGGTTTGACTGGAGAATTATTGTTGCATTCCACATGATGAGCTCACACCAAAAAGTATGTATGCACAAATGTACTAAAAAACAACAAACTATAAACAGGTTTCAAAGTATTAGAATACTCATCCGAGATATATCCAAGATAAGATAAGATAAGTTAAGATAAGATAAGATAAGATAACCTTTATTAGTCCCACACGTGGGAAATTTGTTGTGTCACAGCAGCAAGTGGACAGTGCAAAGTTACAGCAGCAAAAAATTAAGAAAACACTGGAATCAGATAGATAATAAGGATAAAATACTATATACAATAGAATAACATACTACGTTGTCAGAAAAAAGACAATTGCACTTAGTGGTATTGCACATGTGTGGATGTGTGTGTTTGGTCAGCTGTGAAGTCTTTGTTGTGGAGTCTGACAGCAGTAGGAAGAAAAGACCTGCGAAATCTCTCCATCCCACATCGTGGGTGCTGCAGCCTGCCACTGAAGGAGCTGCTCAGTGCTGTCAGAGTCTCCTGCATGGGGTGGGAGATGTTGTCCAACAGGGATGACAGACAAACTAGTGGATATTATTGCTGT
>VOQK01042616.1:10809-32156 GCA_015052645.1 Benitochromis conjunctus | reverse complement strand
GTTACAGTAACCAAGGCAGCGGGTCCCTCTCCGCAGAGTATGAATGTCAGAACGGCGAAAGCAGGACCCAAATACAGGACTTCCTCTGTAGAATGAAGTGCATTTATTTACAGTGACAAAATGACAAAAGGTGCAAATAATCCTCTGTAACGGTCTTTTGCATTTGATGTTTTGTTGAGCTGCATGTCCATATGTCGCTCTTTTGCACCATCTGGTGGTAAGCTGTGGAGGGTGCAGTTGTTTGCATTTTGGGTCTCTACCCAGCCACTTTTTGCTAGCGCACATGGTGTCTGTATGCTGCAGCTCTCGGTTAGCTCCATATATGGAGAAAGTAATGTTCAAAGTTCGATAAAGAGAAGAAGATATTAAGGCCATAAAGGACTATTTAGCCCCTCCTGGATGTCAGCTCACGAGGTTTGTGTACTTTAAATGTTTTATGTTCTGTGATTAATTACTTTTTGATTGACACAAAGTACAAGGATGCATTTTGATGTGATGTTTTTTTTTATAGATTTCTTCCGTGAGCAGTTCTCATGGGTTGTCAGGACCAGAATAAACCCTGTTTTATAACTCTACATCGTGCGTAGGTCAAGCCTTGAGGGTGCTACATGGTGTATTGTCGAAATCTCAACACGTTCTCACTCCCAAAGCGTAACATACTACGCTATGTGACAAATCGTCAGTATGTTACGCTTTCGGCCACCCAACACGTATCTATGTTACGCGTTCGGAAACAGGAGGAAACATGAGAACCGTTTGGACTAAATCTACACATGTACAATTATTTTACTCTCTCATCATAAATTGCTTTGGAAAACACTATCTAACACAATTAAGGTTGCGGTTAAGGTTAGGGATAAGGTTATGGTGAGGCTTAGGATTACGTTTAGGGCTAGGGCTGCAATACACAGCCGGGAGCGTCATTCTACTGGATTCCATCCACAATTCGGCGCGTATCATAGAGACGCGGAACGTTACCTTTCGCGTTCCCATGGGACACCTCGGGACGTGACAAATCGTCTGTATGTTACGTGTCGGGAATGAGAACGGTCTCTTTTCAAACTCAAAAGCTGGACTGAATAACAGTCTTTGTTATTCTGACAATACAAAGTAGTGTGGCCTTTATTATAATCTTTGAGTCCTCTTAAAAACAGGACCCATTCCTTCCAACCAACTATGAAAATAAGCTAGATCATATCTATATAGTGTCTTTAAGTGCTGAATTTTATTTTATTTTTACTTTTTTTAAGTAATCACTGCACATGGGAATATTTACAAATCTTTTCTGCATTGCAGTTCCTGGAAAGCCTACTATGATGATCAGTACCACTATCGGGAACACTGCTCTAATCCAGTGGCAGCCCCCTAAAGAAATGGTTGGGGAGCATATGGGATACCAACTGCAGTACAAGAGAGCAGAGGAGGAAACTTTCACCATTAAACACTTCAAGAAGACAGATGATCATTTCACAGTCACCGGCCTCCACAAGGGTGCTGTGTACATCTTCAAACTGTGTGCCAAAAACAGAGCAGGAAATGGGGAGGAGTATGTAAAAGAGATCAGCACCCCTGAGGACATTCCCAGCAGCTACCCGCAAAATCTGAGCGTGGTTGGCCTTACTGCTACTTCCACTAAACTGGCCTGGGACCCACCTCCCCTGGCTGATAGAAATGGGAAGATTGTGAAGTATGTGGTGATGTACCGAGATATTAACAGCCCGAACAACAGCACCAACGTTACCACAGATACACAGATGACCGTCCACGGTTTGCAGCCTGACACAACCTATGACATAAGAGTCCAAGCTTTCACTAGCAAGGGCGGAGGACCTATCAGCCCCAGCATCCAGAGCAGGACCATGTCCACCTCCATGCCAGGTGAGAACCACAGGCTTAGGTGCATATACGGACAAGTCTGAATATCAGTGACCTCGACCTCAAGGTCAGAGCGAGTTTTCTGAAAACCTTGTGAATTCGATAACGTGAGAACAAGGTGAAACATAAACCATAGGTCTACTGGAGGGTGAGGCTAGCACTGGAAGTTGCCAGTATTTTTTAGTTCTGTCCAGTAAAAAAACGTAACAGAACTTTATCAGAAAAAAAATTGTTGCGTTCAGTTTCAACCCCTTTTTTATTCTTGGGTTTTACTAGAGTAACTTTGTATAATTCAAAGTGAAAAATAAAATAAGTTTAGACATTAAGTAGAGTCACAAGTGACCATACTCCACTGACAACTTGGAGAGTTTTTATTTAATTTTTTTGTTAACCATTGCCTCTTGCTGGCATTTGCAAACTGAGCCCCTGTAGGATTCTACTCTAGAGATTTTAAACAAGGACTTTCTGGCCATATTTGATGCAGGAAGCAAGCAGCTAGTTCCTGTGAGTGTTTGTGAATCTCACACTATTAAATCCACTTAGTTCACTGAGTTAGACCTCATTATAGCATGCTATTTGAAAACACTTAAAGATGCACTTAATTTATTAATTAATTAATTTGTGCCTGTGTGTTATTTATTACAATTGTCTTTTCATTGGAAACCCTTTGAGATGACAACCTCATGAAGCTGGTTATCATATTGAAAGAGTGTCATTAACACAAGCAAGGAATTTTAAATATGATTTTTTTAATATATATTTATATCATTTATGTGTGTTTAAAGTTTCCTACTACATAATCCATGTGTGTCATCGTCATTTTTGCCTACTGCTATGATTTTTATTTTATAATATTTGGATATGAGGCATAAGTCTAGATTATATTGGTGCATCATGTAGATACCTGCTGATTAGTATATTTTCACTAACTGGAGCACAAGCTTTCTTGCAGAGTCTGTTAGTACAATTAAATGCACAGCAAGCCATATTATTTTTCAGATAATTGCATTAAAATTTCAATTAAAGTCATCAAAACTGCAAAGGTTTGGTTCTGGTACTGGTGACTCCAGTAAGCTGGCCTTAATCAAATAGACATTTGTCAGCTGGGTTGGCACACACGTTTTTTTATGCCACTGATAATGTAGATTTTAAGCCTTAATACAATTTTAACAAGTGAGCAGTATAAAAAATGAATAGGCAGGCTTAAGTGGACATTAGAGAAACAGCAGTTTTTGGTCATTTTTTATTGCCAAAAACCTGTTTTTGCTTTTCGTTGAATAGTGAAAGTACATAACAACTCCTGAGCAAGTTGGTGGGCCGAGATGTATCTGGTAGTGTTCACCTTAATTGTCTTGCTTTTGTGCACTTCCTCATCAACACTGTATCATTTCAGTCATATTCACAATCAAATTAACCACCTAATAATCATCCAGATCTTCCCTCAGTGTTTACCAAGAACTTTGGTGTGAAGGCTGTGACAAAAACCTCTGTGCTACTGACCTGGGAAGTGCCAGAAACATACAAATCTCAAGTGCCTCTCAAGGTAAGCTCAGTGCTCTCTTTCATGCAGACAGAAAACTGGTTCATCTTTTGGATAAATCGGAGAGCTGGATATTAATGACAGAAAAACTGAAATGTGATAATTATTACAGTAGATTGTTTCAGTTCCTACAATTGCAGGGTGTAAATTAACCTGTATACCTCCATCCTGCTTTAGATTCTGTACAACCAGCAGAGTGTGGAGGTTCAAGGCAACCTGAAAAGGAAGCTGATCACGCAGCTGCAGCCAGACACTGATTATTCGTTTGTGCTCATGAGCCGAGGGAATAGTGCTGGCGGCCTCCAGCAGCAGGTTTCCATCCGAACAGCTCCAGACCTTCTGACAGTGAAACCAGCTCGATACCATATAGATGTGGAGGAAGGTGGTAAAGTGACTATCAGCCTGCCGAAGGTCCCTGCTGCAGCAGCTGTCAGGTCAGTGCTAACAGTTTGTCTGTTTTAATACTGACAGTTTCTTGATGTTTTGGACTGCTCATACATTTCCACATCTCAGTATTACTGTTTTAGATACCGTCATGTTGGTTTTTAGGCACCAAGAGGGTTGAGTGTCAAGGTATTAGCTAATAGGGCTTGGTCTGGTCTCGATTCGATTCCAATTCATAAGGTCCCGATTGGATTCGGTCCCCGATTTCAATTCGATTTGAATCGGGAAAATTTTGTCTCAAACAGTCAGAAAAATTATAATTCTGATCATTTATCAGAATTAGAAAGCTGACACTTGTGAGACTTCAGAGGTGTAAGCATCACAGCAGGTGCCTTTGTGTCAAAGTAACTGAGGATAAAACACAGAAAAACATGAAGGAGATTTTCCTGGCCTGGCTTTTTACAGCAGATCAACCTCCTTAAAAAATATTCTGCAGTATAACAAAAACGAAAGAAAACCATGAGTCAACATATGAACATTACCTGATGCTGCTGAAGGGAAGCAGAGTAAAGTTACAGTTTTTTTTAGCTAAGAGTTTTGCAATTTGGCATCATTTTAAAAAGTTAAAATTTCTTCTGTATTGAACAGCAGAAATGAGACTTTCTTGTTGGAAGTCATTTTTGAAGAAAAAAAAACAGCGACTGACAGCGCTGTACACAATGGTAGGCTAATGTGTAATAACCAAGTGGATAATGCAGAAAACAGAGGTTTGAGATGGTAAACTGTTCTTTAAGTACACTGAGAGAGAAAGAGCTGTGCAGGATGTGTGATTTTATCGTGGTAGAAACAAAACAGCAAAAGTAAGAGGGAATTAATGAGGATATTTATCAAATGTGAAGCGCAGTTTTGATCTTCTTTTGCTGCTGGTTCAGTGAATTTTGGTTGGAGAGTGACAAAACCTACAGAAACAGAATCTGTAAGATGTCGGCTTTCAGCCCCGATGGCGTGTCTGTGTAGGTGGCGTCGGGTGAGAAAGGGGACGTCTCACAGATTCTGATGTGTCGGGTCCGGCTATGTGTTTACGTCTTTGTGTGAAATCCATTTTTCTGCTCTCATTTGCTGTTTGAGCTGTTTGGTGGTTGTTGAAATGAAAGCTTTAACCTGAGATTCTGGCGTTACTGGTTATTTATATTTAAAAATCGATTCAGGATTTTAATGAATCAATATTGCGTTATTCAATTTAGAATCAATTCTAATTGGAAAATTGGTACTTGAAACCAAGCCCTATTAGCTAGTCCTGGATAGTGTGAGCAAGCTTGGGTAGCAAGGTTCTTTAGACTGTATGGATACATGTGAATCTCAGCAATTTCTGGTCCACTGCACCTATATAGTTTGTGCCATGCTATTTTCCCCAGCATACACTCTGTGTATTAGCAGTTCAAAGATCTTAAAAAGCCAGACCATTTTGGCGTGTTTCACCAGCCATTACAACCTCTCTTTATTTACTTGTTGTCATGTTTTACCCACTTCACAGCAAGCCAATTATCAGAAGCAGAAGCATTTTTTTTTAAGGTCAGAGTGCTTTTAAGAGCAAACAAGACATTCAAATCTCTAGCCCAAAAACTCCATGAAAGAAAACCACATGACTATATTAACGATGACCCCACTCGCAACTCGTAGCCCTCTCATGATACCAGAAAGCAATTTGGGAGGTAATCAGCAATAAGAATCCCAATGCAAATGGTGCATTTCAGAAGAAGTATATTTTATATTATCACCCAGCTTGGTCAAGAAGACAGGCACATAGAAATAATTAATTGTGTTTCAAGTGTTTGTTTCTCTGAAGAAATAGCCCACACGTAAGCAGTAATTAAGAGGAGTGGAGCCAATGGAGAAAAAAAATGCTAATGTCCAAACCAGACCTTTTCATTAGGCTCAGCGCCTCAGTGAATCCATCTGTGTTTAAGAGGTTTAGAAAGTTTATAGAGAAGATCTACAAGATGTGCTGAAACAACATTATACATACATGCATACATACAAATTGCATTTGACTTAATTAGTCTTGATTTTTGCATTTTTTAGTCTTTTGGTACACCTTTGATTCACTTTTTGCTTCTGACTCTTGTGTTGTGGAATTAAATAAAGTTATCATATCTTCTCTTAACGTTGAAGCTCTGTGTGCATGTTTGGTGCGTAATCATATATAAGGTGTTTAATGTAGTTGCGTTATATGTTTTGTGCAGGTGGTACTACATAGTGGTTGTTCCTGTCAATCCAGCTTCTCTAAGGAGATGGGCAAACCCTGAAGACATGGACATACAAGAGGTGAGCGGATGTTTAGTTCAGTTTGATTTCATTGTTGCAGATAATCTTAATAATGGCTCTTTTATCAGTTGTATTTAATCCCATAGACAGGATCAGCAGGCAGTCTTTATACAGTGTAATCAGTGATAAACAGAAAGCAGCCAGAATACGTTGGAGACACCTAGTAGATCAAAGAAGTGTACAAAAAATCTCTTGTGGTAAATGGAACCAGTATTTTGTAAACACTGGGTAAAAGTAAAAAAGGGAGTCAAATCCATAGACTCTAGAAAAAGTCTTTCAAATAAGTTGGCACACTATATAAGCCTCAGTAATTTTATCCATAGTGGAACATGGAAAACATCAAATGTTAAAACTTAAAAGATATAGAATTTTAAGAAAATGTTGCTTTGTTTTAAATTTAATGACAGCAATGCGTCTTAAAAAGGGTGGGACGGGGGTAACAAAAGGCTGCATTACTGCAGTGATGATAATAAAAAGAAACCCTAACTGGAGGAACATTTTTTAACCAATCAGGTTAACTGCCAATAGGTCAGTAACATGGTTAGGTATAAAAGAGCATCTTAGAGAGGCAGAGCTTCTAAAAAAAAATAGATGATCAAAGGTTCACTAATCTCCAAAAAAAGCATAACAATAACAATTTCAGAAAAATGTTCCTCAACATAAAATTGCAAAGACATTAAATATCTCCTCATCAAGGCCAAAAATCAGTATTGGATGGCAATGCTCTTTGTGCCATCAGGCAGCACTACAACAAAAGCCGGCATGATTGTGTCACAGAAATCATGGGCCCAGGATCACTTCCAGAAATCATTGTGTGTGAACACAGCTTACACTGCCATCCACAAATGCAGGTTAAACCTCTATCATGCAAAGACAAGCCCAATATCTGAATATGATCCAGAAACAGAAAAAAAAAAAATCACTCACCCCTGGTATCAACTGGGAAATTAGCTACAAAAACCAGAAGCGGTTTTTGTAACAGGTTCTTTCTTTCTACAGGGATTAACTCGCTTTTGGAGCCAGCCTCAAGTGGCCATTAAAGGAACTGCAGTTTATTGTACTTAAATATTGGTTCCCAGACTTTATTGCAGTTAAATTTACCTATTAGTTCTAGTGTGAAGGGTAGAACCAGCAGTAAGGTGCATGTGACTCATAACATTCAAAACGGGTGATTAAAGCTGTTAAATGAGATCCTCCTCTCATTTGTTTTGTTATTTCTGCCATGTCGTCTCTGAAAACAGCTGAGAAACATTGAATGAAAATGTAAGTTATTGCCGTGTGTCCCCTGAGTGAGTTTGTGTACCTTGAATCGTCATTATCAATCTAGTCTTCAGTGAGCTGCACTTGGAACAGAAAAATATTTCCAGCAGTATAAATGGGAATCAGTTATTATAATTTAGTGGCACCTTGGCAGGTTTTGAAACATCACTGACACCTTCTGATCCAGAAATGCTGTGATTATGAATCAGCTTCTCAAACCACCCTCTTGTGTTGATTACAAAAGAATGCAGCGCTCTTCGGCTTTTTATAGCACTGCCTGATATCATTCCACGCTTTGTGTTTGTGATTTAGCTTTGTTTTCATTTACATGGCTCCATGATGAATTTTCACAACCAATCAGACTAAAAGACTGAAGCCCTTCTAGCATCCCCGAGGCTACACAATTCATTACACACAACAATTCGAAAAGGTTGGGAGGGACAAACAATATTCTAATGATTTTAATGTTCTCACCGTCATGCAGTTAGAGATACTAAAAAACGAAATGTAAATGTGGTCAGAAGCTATTAAACGAAAATGTTGTTTACAACTGGAAATGTAAGGCTAAATAGAGGCAATTAAAGAAAAATCATGGGCCATCATTATCTGGATTCAGGAATATTTGGGCTGTTACATTTGCTGTATATAGAGTAGCCACTGATGGTGGCAAAAGGAAACATTATCTAATGTCGGAAGCTATGCTTCTATTTTTAATTCAGTTTTATGTGCATAGAAATGCTGCATCTCCCATAAGGCAGACATGGTGGTGTGGCATCCCTTTTATGCTTGACCCCTGTTGTAAAAGATATTGGATTAATGTTGAGCTAAATGGTGGCAGGGGAGTTTGATAGTTAATTTTATTGAATCAATAACTCAAAAATGAAAATGATTTTTTCATAGAGTAAACTAACTGCAGTACATCATTCTAAGATTTCGGTTTGTTCTCGCTTTAGAACTGCGGGGCTGACACATTAACTGCTGAGTCAACCCTGCTCCTGAAATGTAAAATAACAACTAAGAAATGGCAACAGATTTAAAAAGAGAAATGGGCCTTTTTTTTTGCTTCACCTGCAACTGTATGTAATTACCTAGTGTCAGTAAAAATCCATTAGCTTTGATTTTATTGTATCTCTTCAAAGTCCTTTCTAACCTACAACAGAACTGCTGCTTAAGGTGTCATTTACATACATGAGGCGCTGCACTGCATTGTATTCCTGTGAGCCTTTATTGAGCAAGATCTGAAGGAGATGGGTTTTTACAAGTTTTACTATGTCTGGAGGCAGACTGATAAGGTTGAGCTTTGCAGTAACTGTTATGGGTTTGTCATTAATTCCCTCCCCTGACAAATTATGAAATGCATTAGTGCATCTGTGTAAGACTAACAAAACTGAAGTGGATAATGGTCTAACAATGAAGGTAAAGATCTGGAGTCCGGTATCTTATGGTCTAGACCCTTGTTTGTTTTAGTCAGTTTGCAGTTTAATTCATATAAATGGAGAGTTGCAAGTTGCAGTCATAAACTAAATATAAATATAAAAGATGGATTTTCCAGGTCTTAAAAAATTAAGCAAGTGTAGAAGAGCTTTAAACCTGAATTATTTTCAAGGGTCAGAAGGGGGTTAATCCTCATTGCTGTTTAGACTGTATGGAAAAAAAAAAAAACAATGTATGATTAGGGGTGGGCATACCTTGTGACGGTGATCATAAAGTATGGGATATACCTTAGTTTATCAGTCAGGGCTTCAATAAATTATGAGGGAGACAGCCAAAATGCTCAACTTGAAGCTTCAAAATAGGACTTTGCAAACCAATGGGTGATGTCACATTAGCAGTTATAATTGATTTCATGGTGTTTACTTAAAGTAATTGCCTTGAGACAAATGCCGTTGCGAAATGATTCTAAATAAATTAAACTTACATGACATTTGAATTTTGACTGGGCATGTCGAAAAATATCCAAAAGAAAGTGGTGCAAAGGTGTTTCTAATAAGATTCTTGAACCACCCTAGTAGGGTTCTTTCAGTGTAAAGGTGTAGCGGGTGTATTTCTAAGGCAGACCCCAGCCACCACACAGAGGAATCTCATTTTGGCTGCATGTAGAGCTCATGACCATAAATGAGGGCTTGAAACACATTCGAATAATTCAAAAGCTTTCCTTGTGGCTCAGCTCTCCTGCCCCTTCACTTTAGCAACAACTCTTCCTCAACTCTGAAGGAGCAATCTGTCCAGAACCACTTCTTTGGACTTGAAGGTGCTAATTTAGCCATCTCAGTGTGAATAATTGATTATATCTTTAAAGGACTGTAGGATCAAAGATGCAAATGTGAAGAGTTTTTGCTAGAAATGTTACCTTCGTACCAGGTTTGGTTGCTGTGGTCTTGATTGTTTTGGAGTTCTATGAAGAAAATAGGAAGAAACAAGAGCGGTCAGATCAAACCTACAGACACCCCCTGTGCATCAATTACAAAACAAACAAACACTTTCACTTCTAGTAGAATCCATACATGATGAAGCCCTAACAAATGCACCCACAGCTCTTCATACTGCTTTCTGGCCTTTCCTCCTGATCTTTGACAAAGAAACATGTTCACCTACATCGTGTGGCGCATTATTGATTTGTTCTGCTGTCAAAAAGGGGATTTAATTCTAATTGATTTTGTGCTCAATCACACAGTTTTGGCTTCTTTTTTTTTTTTTTTTTTTTTTTTTTTTTTTTTTTTTTTTTTTTTTTTAGTTTTCCAACTCTTACTCCAAACACTGACAACTGGAAAAACTAAACTGGACCTCAACAGAAACTCTTGAACATATCCAATACATGTATCAGGTTTTTGTGTGCATGAAACAACACACAATTATGACAGAAGCATTCAGTGTGCAGTTACATTTGAATCTGGGCAATATGAGCACTGTAAAAAGGCTATATGTTGTACATGCATTGTAGAATAGTGACATACACAGTTTTAAAAGCTAAGTCTTAATGGCTCTTTCTTCATTTTTTATAGGATGCTGATGTATAAGCCTGCAGACTGTGTACTTATACTAATGTATAGTTATCATTTGCATAGAAGTCTAAATGTGACCTACATCATATTTTTTAGTCTTTGTCAGTAACTCTGGCCTCCATTTTTTATATTCCAATTATTCTGAAGTTATAGCAACTGCTAATGGAGTTGCTCGGTGTCTGTTGTTTTTGTTTACTGATCGCTATTGCAGCTTCCTGTCCTCTCTACTCCAGATTGTTTTGTTTACTAAAATGCAGATCACTATCTGGGTTTGGCTTGAGAAAAGCACTTAACTTTAGTGGAGTCATTTTCTAATAGGGTAGAAAATTTAGATGGCTGGTGGAACATCAATCTTGTCATTACTTCTAAAATCCTGCTAATAAAGGGAGGCCAAGTGCATGTTACATCCAAATCTGGTCATACACAATATGAAATGCTAATTTATCTAATTTAATTTATTATCTTGTTTGATTTATCCATATATTTGTATTTTTTGTTTTTGTTTTTGAGTTGTTGGTGACAGGTCAGTTTTAGGTTTCTATTCATTGTACAGAACTTAATATTGATATGTATTTATTTATCACCCTAAGTTGGAATGAACTGTGGCATCATTGTAATGTTACAGAGCCCCTTTTTTTTATATATATCCTGGATGAGCCCCCATGTTATAAGCCCTGCTCATTTAGGACATAACAGGGTGATTTTTAGTAAGACAAAATGTATTAATGGCAACTTAAAAATGAAGGCCATAGGCACCAAGCCAAACATACAGCTAACTCTAACAAAATCAAATTCAAAAGCCATGTTGGGTGCTTTCCAGATGGAAAGGGAGAACTAAATATTAGGAGTAAATCAACTTATAAAGGTCAACATTCCTCCCAGCAGTGGTGTTTTAGTTTATTAGTTATCTAAGAGAGTAGGATATATCTTATATATCAGTGTTTTGGGTTTGGGACTATTTTTTCTGAATGACACAAAATGTGGGGTGTGTGAGCAAATTTGGAGAAATGTAGACTTATTGAAAGTGTGCATAAACAGTTAAAATTGTCTGTTAGACAACACTCATGTACTTTGACAATGGGGGGAGTCCTAGGCCTTCACAGAATTAATATGGGGGATAGGAACATGCAAGCAGGGGAGGTAACTGAAGTGAGATGACAAGGCAAGGGATCCGGTACCTTCATCTGTGATGTTTTTAAGCTGAATATTGTCAACCAGCTGTTTGTTAAATTTCCTTTTTCTTACAAAATGGATGTTTGAAATGTCAGAACCCAAAAATGGAAGCAGATGTATCCATATGATTGAAGGTACTTTGCTGCAGACAATTGTCCCCAATATGTCAGTGTCACCTTGAATATTGTTAGTTTGCAGGGACGTGTTGGTCTAAAATGATAGAAAGTGGGGATAGAAAACAGGTGGTTGAAAGACACGTCTCTGTCTTTCACACACGTTAGTGAACATAGAGAGCAGCTGAGCTTCAGTAATGAAGCCGTGACCCTCTGTGCTTCCTGAATGTCACAGAAGACTTTATAAACTCAATCCTGCTAATTGTAAGGCATTTGGTATCCTCCACCATGCACCTTTCACTAAGTACAGCACTTTAAAAGTAAAAACTGTATAAAATACAAGTAACATTTTTACGTGGCTCAAGAACGAAATCAAATCAAATAAAAACAATTAAAAGGTTTATTGCTTCAATTTAGATTCAGAAATTTATTTTCTAATACATTTTTGCAAATTGCAGCATTGATCAGACTGCTGAACAAAAGTGTAATGCATTAGCAAAATAATATAATATAATTATATAATAAAATATAATAAAAGCAGCAGCATGATGAAGCATCATTTCTGACATTTTGAACAATAAAATTGTTCAAACAGAGTTGAGGTTTGTTATGTCATCTAGTGTCACCATGCTCCATTGTCATTTCAACTCATAATATTTTGTTCCTCTGGTAGCTTCTGGAGTCCGGTGCTGACAGCAGCCTGCAGAGAAGGAAAAGACAGAGCAATGACTTCCTGCAGCCCTACATCGCTGCCAAGCTGGATACGCTCCCTGAGATCTTCACTCTGGGCGATGAAAAGAAATACAGCGGCTTCTACAACAAACCGCTCCCTGGACAACAGCAGTACCGCTGCTTCGTTTTGGCTGACCTGACGGACCACGACTCTGTGAGTGACCTCTCTGTATTTATGAACATTTCAGCGGCAGTGATGCATTTGGAAGTGCTTCAGTGGTTAATTTCAGAGGCCAGGGCTTCAGTACATACACTGATTTCTTTAAAAAGAGCACCACACCACCTCAAAACATGGCACAGACTTACAGTACCTTCTGAAGACAATGATACATTTTTGTCCACAAGATTCTTTGGCTTTGTTTTTGTTTTTTTGCCATCGTAAGGCAATGTAGCAAAACAAAGATTAGTGCTGGTAATAAACTGGCAAGTTTACTGGCAGCCGGTTTTGGTAAAGTCTATACCAGTGTGTATTCTATGATTCATCCATTTGTGTAGCCTACAGGTGCTGCCATCCATGGTTAGGGTTACTTAAGGGTAATTCAGGTTAAGTGTTAAGTTTGGATTCAAACTTCCTCTTTATATGGAAGTTTTCAACTATAACCGAATTAGACCAAAAATGTATGCAAAAGTTGAGTTCAAAGATAAAATCTTTTAGTTTCCAAACCTAGCTTGTTTTGCATGTGGCTAAAGTGCAACACTAATATAACACTAATATGAGAAAGTAGTACTCTTTCTCACCTTCGCCATCAAACAACAGGAGGAGCATCCCTAAAGCAGGAATGTTACCCACATGACATAGCAGCAGTAGCTTATCCCTGTATCAAAGCCATGATAAATTGCAATTGGGGTTGCTGTAGCTCAGGTGGTAGATGGTAGAGCAGGTCACCTATTAATAGGAAGGTTAATGGTTCGATCCACATCTCCTCCAATCTGCATGCCAAATATCCTGGACAAGACCCTGAGTTGCTCTCCGGTGCATCCATCGGAGTATGAATGTGTGTGTGAATGTTAGACAGAAAGCACTTAGATAGAAAGGACATAGAAAAAAAGTGCTTGTGTGAATGGGTGAATTAGGGGAGTTGTGTAAAGCACTTTGAGTGCTCAGACACAGTAGAAGAACGCTATATATAAACCAGTCCGTTTACCATTCCCATTTACCAAGAGATTTGAGGCCAGATAAACAATCTGCAGCAGTGCAAAACCCTCTTTTGGCATTAAAAAGTTACTGTAACAATTTACTAAAGAGGTGCAGTGTCAGTTTTGTGACTAAAAGGCATGGAAGTATTTTTACAGCTTGCCTTATTGCATAAGTATTTGTAGAAGTTTCCCTTTTTTTGGGAAAAGAAATTGGGAGCGCATTTAAATGATTCCTACAAAACGTATTTAGGTTTGTGGAATGCACTTTACAGCAAATAGCACAGAATTAAACCCTGAAAAAAAGCAAGTCTCATTTTGTTCCCTGTGGTTCTGATAGTTATCTCTAGAAGTGTTCGTTTATTAGGAATTAGAAGAGAAGAGGTTATCAAAATGAGTGCAGAATTGGCACAGCTGGATAGCTCAAAGCTGTGAAGGTAGTGCCTAAGCTTTGGCTGTGCTAGTGGCTTTACGGTCCTGCTTGTAGTGCGCTTTGCAGTGTTTCCAGTTTTTAGTTAAATTTCTACACAGATCAGTCTCGTGTCTCTTGCTTGTATTTTCACAGCAGTGTGCACACAATGAGCAGAGTTCGTTTAACTTCGAACCGGTATCACATCTTTTACAAACTGAATGAAAATGCATGTCAAAGTACAGAAATGTGTCAAATTGAGACCTGAAGTCTGTTAGATTCATATTTGAATCCTAGAATATGTAATTTTGACTTTAAAAAATGCACGCAGTCTCACACTTACATAGCCTGCTGAAATAAAGAGCAGGCATATGACAAAGTGGGATGAGTCGGGATGTGACAGTAGACATCATAGAGGTCAGTAATGACAAACAGATTCATAACATGGATTCATTTGTAATAAAGCTGCACTCCTGTGCTCTAACTGAGCTGTCAGAATTACCCAGAGAATGACTGTCTCAAGCTACAAGACCATGCATCGTCCACTGCAAATTCTATCAGAAGAGCTTGTCTTCGTATCAAAAACATATTGATCTGAATTTCCAGAGAGAATTTCCAGAGAGAAGCACATACATAAAACTCACATCCTGATTGGTTCTGCTTGCATATTTACAGTGCTCTTGGTAGGATGCTGGTCGTCAGTAAAACAAGCTATTTATGTTTATAAATCAGCATTCTGTTAGTAGATCACCAACAGAATTTTCCACTTCCATCGATTGTGGCCCAAAATGTATTTTTGAAAGTCATTGTGCAGATTTTGTATTGTACATTTTTATGAAAGTTGTATATTCACAGGTGAATAAGATTCAGGAAATAGAAACCGTAACAAGGCCCATTGTTTGATATAATGCAATAGCCTTGCAATGAACGCAACCTGTGGGACACTTGTTATTATGGACCTTGTAGTTGCTTTCTGTGGCTCATTCCTGTGGTGGTGTTGTACTGGATTGCAATACGTGTCAAGGTATTCTTTTTTTTCCCACACTGTTGTGTTTTAGTGCACATGATCAATAGTCAGAATAAAATGTGGAAGGAAACAAATGGATTCCCTAGAGTTTGACCATCTTGCCAACAAAGTGCCCATTATGTTTTATGTTATGTAATCCTTTTGCACTAATGTACCATTTGAACACACACAATACAGCCGCTGCTACCACGTGAGGGAGAAGCAAAGTCAACTATTAGAGTGGATTAAGCTGTAAGTTACAGCCTGCCTTGTATGCAGCAGTGCTGTGTCAAGAAAGGTTCACTGAGACCAAGGCTGCGCTTGACACCTCTTGCTCTTTAATAAATCATAAATCTGCAGCAGGGGCACGGGAACAGCAGAGGCAACGTGGATGGGTTTTTAATATGCGGCTCTATTGCTGTTTTGTCTGCATTTGTGGCCTTTAAAGTTGTCAGATGAATAGTTCTCATAAAACTGTGGAAAAACTTCACATTGTGGTACATACAGCTGCAGTGCATGTTCCATACTTCTTTATAATGCTGAATAAATAAAGCAGAGTTGGTTGTGAATGGCATTGTTTTTCCTCCTTGATGTTTTCTATCTGTGGAATACAAGAGTAGCCCTTCAAGCAGCGCTGCACACATGCCAAGCACGTCGCAGTGATGCGAATCATGTCCTTGACTCATGCATGCATCTGCAGGTATATCTCCCAAGCAGTTAGGCCATGATCCCCACTGTCACTCACACGCACATTCCTTCCAATAGCATTAAAACTTCAGACTGCTTCTCTAATTTTAACTGCTTTTGTTCCCTGCAGCAGTTGCTCGCCCTCGTGGCATCTTCATTTAAATGTGTTAAGATCTATGGAGAGGGAGGAGGTTGGTCCAGAATAGAACACAAGGCTTCTGGCTTTAAAACAGTCTTATGAACTATTCACAAAAACGTGGCAATACACCAGATCAGTAATGATTCACTTGGAGTAAGGTGTAGGGGGAGATTAAGGTTCAAATCTTTTTATGGAAGGGCTTGTGAACGAAGAACAAAAATGCATGTACAGGGTCTGATCAGAAGGTTCTGAGAAATCAAGCCTTACCTGATTTAAATTTGGCTAGTCTCACATTCAACGTCATCTTGTTCCAGTTGACTTTTGTTTGCTGTGCAAGTTTGAGGTCCGTGATGAAGAACACAGAGTGCAAGTGGTTCCAACAGCAACCCCCATGACCTGAAAATAGCAGCTGTCCTGAAGGATGTCTGAGTATATTGAAATAGAGGATCTTGCACAGGAGAAATTTAAATTGGGTGTGTTTTTTTTAAAATTTTGGGTCCTGCTGTCTGAACTATTTTAATTATTCCTCATATTAGGCTTAAATTGAAGTAAAGCACTTTCTGAAAATGTGCTTGTACTAAGCTTAGCCCAAACCATAAGTGTATCGTGGAGACCTGCTGGATGTTAACAGGATAAACCTGTTTTAAGCATCTCCTTGTATGGGTTAACCCAAGTCAGGCTTTCATGACTAACCACTTTCACCTATTGCTGACCAGACTGCGCAAAACCTTCACATGGTGTTAATATTTGCCTCCGCTCTTGTCTCGCCCCACCCAGTGGAAACGGACAGCAGGCCCACTGTGAATTTGTTCTGTTCGTTCTGCTCAGGGGAGAGTTACAGGGTTTTTCTTAAATGTTCCAAGGTCTTGGCCCCACTAAGTAAAGTGCCCAATGTGACATATGTTATGATTTGGAGCTCTATGAATAAAACTGAAATGAATTGAGCATTTAAATGTCATTCAAATATCACTGGCTGAAAGAAATGTGAGAGAAAAAGAGAGAAAAGGGTGAGCAAAAAAGGGGCAGATGAAGAAATGAAAGTAAGCTTTTTTGTCAGGTTATCAATGGAGGAAATTCATCACATTCATCAGGTTTATCTGTACTGAAAAACACTGCAAAATGAAGTCTGTCAATGAGTGAAGAGCAGCCTGAAAACTTTCCAGGTAGAAGTCTGTTTTCTACAACTGTTGCCCAAATCTGCACTTTTCTTTGGAACATGTTTGATTGACAGTATTGACTAAAGGTTCATCTTATATGGACAAAATTTTAGGTGTGATGGGACATTTCAAGCCCTGCTCATGACTTCATTTTGTTGGTACTGTAACTAAGCTGTAAGTGTAATAAATATATCAGATTATAGCCCAAATGTGTCAGCTTAATGGGTTCTTGCTTTTCTGTTTTTCTGCTATCAGAAAAACTAATTTGGACTTTACATTTTTACATTTACATTTTTGTTGTTTTTTTTTAAATAATAAGCCAGTTTCATATTTTCGCGAATCCCCAGAAACTGTTGAAGATTAAATTTAATTTTATGAATATGATGAGTTTTCGCTAACTTTTTTGCGTGCCACCATAATTACGAAATTAATATACAGAAAGAATTTAGGGGGACAAGAAGGTACAATATAATAAAGACAGAAGTATACAAAATACAAATACTAATCACAGAAAAAGCGGAGGCTCAAACAGGGGAAGAGATGCAGAAAGATGAGGCAGAGGAGAGGGAAACATTGAGGGACTAAAAGTCACAAGAAACAAGAATAATACAAATGGAAACAGGAATCAAAGGCTCAAAAGTCATATCACCAAAAATAAGACTCATACTCTAAAATAATAAAGAGACAGGAACCCAAAACTTAAAACACATCAAATACCCAAATTTAAATTTATTGAGTCTGAATATGAAACTCAAATTAAAAAAAATCAACAAACCCTGGGCCTATGACAGAGAGTGATCTAAGTCTACAGCAGTGGGATCTGTCTCTCCAGATTCTCTGTCTCTCCGTAAGTTACATAAAATTCAGCTTTGTAGTTGTTGTACAATCCTGCTGACAGACAAACACTGAAACTGCAGTTTCCCCACCTTTAGGCACAAAGATGAAATGCTGACCTTTCCATCTAAGTGAGTAAGACAGCAAATTAATTCAGCAGAGCTTCTTTGGCCTTGGTGGATGTTTTTAGTGCTGTTTGTATGTTCCTGACACTTGGTGGAGAATGGACATTAGGCCATCGGATTTTTGTAGAGGACTGCGTTTTTGGGTTGGTTTTTTTTGTTGTTTTGAAGAGGTGCATCCTTGTGGATTTGAAAAATATTCAGAATTTTGAGATAAAAGGAAATAGTTTGATAAAAACAAAAATTCTGATACATATTTAACTAAATCACTACACATGCAAATTTGGGCATTTGTTTCTTATTCATGTCATCCCTTAGTTCCTGGAACTTTATCAAAGCGACTTAGCAGTTTATTGTTCTGTATATGCATTGTCCTCAAACATTTAGATGTCATTCAAACATTCTAAATAAAATTATTAAATGGAGCATTTCTCATCACTCCCACTTTGCTGCGCCTCCCCTCATTACAGCTTTTGTAATGAGTGAAGTGCGTTGCCTTGGACAATACTTGTTCCACAGTGTTAAGAACAGAGCTGCAGGGTCCAGATTCAATAAATGACACGTTGCTGAATGCGATTCCAGCCTGTACAAAAATAGAAACCTAATCACATTCATTGAAAAAAGGGGAAGTAAGCTTAGCTTTTATTTCCGCTGCAAAGCTGCTGGAGGGGTGGAGGCGACAAGAGAAGAGTGGGAAGGAAAAGAAAGACGAGGGGGCTGGAGAGTGAAGGAAAAGGGCACTGTGGCTTTCTGTGGCCCCCACTGCTGGTAAACAAGCCGGGACGTGTGAAATTGGATAAAAGAAAAAGGCCATATAAACAGTGTGATCACTTAGTGTGGGGGGGTGGAGGGTGGGTAGAGGGTGGGTCGGCTAGGAGAGCACGGCGGCTTCCTGTGAATGCAGAGCCCTGTGGGAGCGACAGAGAGGTGAGCAGAAGAGTTAGAGGGAGCTTAATGGGAGGATAAGACCAAGAAAGGAAAGAAATGCTGCAGTCACTTGAGAGAGGGCCTTACAGATGCTGGGATGCGTTTCTAATGTAGGAGGAGGAGAGTTGCTGAACTTTGAGGGGAAAAGAGGAAGAAGAAAAGGTACGGGATATCTTCCAGTTTGTACACGTAGATGAGCTGAGAGGAGACGACTCCGGCTGAAGTAGAAATATTCCGTTTTGGGAAATAACCGAGCTGTCAAAATACACTGCAGTCACACATTGTTTCATACTTTGTAATCAGTCACTTCTTGCGGAAGGATTATGGACGGTGGAAACAATATTGTTGAGCAAAATGTTCATCCCCCTCCAACTCTGCTATTATAGACACTTTTCTTCTTTGCATCTCCTCTCTCCAGTTTGCAGATGTAGCAGCAGCATATTTTTCACCCCTGAAGGATTACTATCTACGAGGTACCACCGCTGAGATTGATCACTTCAAAACTTCCCCCCTGAGATTATCTAAATATCCCTCAGAATATGCTTCTGCTGCATCTAAAAGCTGTGAAAACTGTCATTTTTCAAAAAGAAAAAAAAGTTTTCTGAGCTGTAAGCAGTACTTTGCTAAAAGTACCACAAAGTGCTAAAGAGAGAAGAGAGCGGAAAGCGCTGAGGAGACAGATGAGCTGAGCGCGTTATCAAGCGCCACACCTTTTAGCTACTAATGCTTCAAGGTTTCTTATATACACTTTGCAACAGAGCTCGGAAAGTTGCCTACCGTCTTTTTAAAGAAACGTTGAGGTCTGTCATCACTTATGAAACTGTGTAAACCAGGAATGGAACCAATATAATAATACTTGTTCATTAGAATTATCATAAAAGAAAAGCAATGATGAGCTCATAAGTGAATCAGTCTCCTCATAATCCCCCCTTCAGGCTACAATAATAACTGTGCTGTTGATGTGACAATAAAGCAAGGGGAAAAACAACAAAACTTTTGTGTTTTAGTATATTTCTTTATTTGTCATGGAGCAGACACAAAAATATAAAAAGCGAAGCAATGCCTTTAACAAATTTAGCTACTGTAGTTTCCATCTGCAGTCATGTTACCATCCTGCACAGCACAAGCCCAAAGTGTGCGCTCTCAAACTCCTAACATTAGTAACGTTCTCGGTCATTAGGGAGTCTTTGACAAGACTCACACCTGCAGCTGCTGTCTCACACTCTTTAAGTGACATTTTCTGTTGACATGTTGTGACATTTTCGTCAGTGCTTGGCTAAAATATCAACTGCTAAGACTTGGGTTGTAAAAATTCTGAGACTGAATTTAGAAAGATTCCCAGTCTCGTGCCACAGTTCTGTCCTGATAAAGACAGAGATAAAGACATTTGGAAACTGCAACACTGCAGTGCATTAATATAACCCCACACGAACCGGGAGGAATATGTGACAGCGATGGCAGAGCAAGGAGACATTCTTTTATCATTGTGGTTAATTGAAATAATAATACTGGGAGCATTTCTAACAAACAGTGTATCCAGGTGCCAAGCTCTGGGGCTGAAAAATGACACCAGTGCAGTTCCTCTGGTGGCCACTTGACTGACTACAATTGCGAGTCGAATCCCCTTACCCTCCCATATTAAAACTTTATACCAAAAATAAACATGTACAATACAAGTAAACAAATGGCAAGATAAACATGGATGCTGGAGCTAGGGAACTGGTTAATGACAGAAGTGTCTTGAATTAAATTTAGCTAATTAAAGTCACTGAATCAAATCTCCCTACAGTGTTTGTGCTACTGATGCCTTTTGGAGCTGTTTTAATAAAATTATGTAACACAGACTACAGCCTGCCATGAAGTACTACTTGTCCAAAAGGTTGTGCCTCAGTTTTTGTGAGTTAAATTCTACTATTTTTCCATTCTGTTATTTAGCACTAGTTAGCAGATATAAGTGTGCAATGCAACAGTACTGTTTATGAATGCAGCTTGCTAACCAAAGATTTGCTGACAGCTGTGTAAAACAAACATGTTTATGTTGTCTATGTCCATCTTTTATATACAGTTTCAGTTTAACAGATTCAGTTTCAGTTTAACAGATTATAAAAATCTTTAATTAGCAATACAACATGTGTTTAAATGCAGGATAAATAGTAGCAGCTAAGAAATAGCTTCTGTAATGTGCATTATGTAATGAAAGCTGTTTAGCCATCTGCCTATGTTACTTGTGCTGTTAGCCATGTGGAGCTGTTAATAGTTGGTTTAAGCACTAGTTTGGTGAAAGCTGTGATTTAAAGATCGTTCAGGTAAAAAGTGAACTGGAAAACCATCAGAATAACTGAGCTCATTTTTCAAATCATTTCATATTCATCCCCTCCTAAAATGCATACAGAAGTGAATTATGACCTGGAGAATGAATACTCGCATTATCAGAGTGTAAAAAGATTATTTATGCATTTCTGGCCTTTTTTCTGCTATAGAGAATCAAGCTGTGAGTTTGTGCTGCTGCTACCTTGGCCATGAGATTT
>VOQK01042616.1:0-10789 GCA_015052645.1 Benitochromis conjunctus | reverse complement strand
GCCATGAGATTTGATCGCAGTGGGACGGAAACACAGAAAAACTCTTCCTCAAGGCAGAAGATATTCATTATGTATGAGTTTTCATTAAAGCTATATGCAATAACTAACAGGTGACCAGCCAACATAAACATCTTGTGTATGTACTTGATGGGTAAATAAATATATTCCTACCCGCAGCTGTCAAGTGTAATGGTGTGAAATGGGCATGACATCAACCAGCATGCATATATGCATACTAAATGTCTGACATTTGCAGCTTGTACCAGATGCAAAAACAGGGAGATGTTCACAAAACCGATTCCATAACACCACTTTTGAGACACATCTAAAAATTTGGTTACTGATAAACAGCCTCCTCTTGTAGATTAAAGAAACATTTAATCAGCTCCACTCCCTCCACTACTTAATCCATTTATAACCCTGTTTCAAGCTTTAATTTCTATCACCGCTGCACCAGAAGCTGGAAGAAAGGAAGAGAGAAATGAAACAAAACTATCAGGTGCATTGCAAAACCAAAAAAAGGAACATCTTTATAAATGACTGTCATATTCAGCAGTGAGACTTAGTGTTTGCAGTAAGTTTGCAGTGCATGAGAAACTTACAATAAATAAGCGACAGCTGCACTGTTATAATAAAAAAGAAGTCAGGTCCAGACTAAAAAAATCTAAATCGCAGTCGGAGACCCACCTGATTGGTAGATTACTTTTGCTTCACTACAGTGCTTTAGTTGTTTGGTGATGGACGAAACGGCAAAAAGTAGACTTGTCCCAAAAGGCAGTAACAACACCAAACTATAAACACTGAGAAGATAAGACATTTGGTTGGCAGCATGTGCTTCTTGGAGAAGGGATATGAAAGCGGTGCATCAGATGAAGGAGCTGAGACAGTTCGGCTGTGGGAGGATAAGCCTGGAGCACGCCTGCTGCCAACTGGTGCACGCTTCTCATGTGGGTGACAATTACTCACACACAGCAACACACGTACAGTACAAAGTCATTATGAAAAATAGTGGAAAAAGGAAATACAAGAAGTATCACTCACTAAGCTTTCTAACAGGATGGTGGTGTGAATGTGATTATTATTATTATTATTGTTATTATTATGCAAATAAAAAAAGGCACTTATCCAAAGCAAAGCAGGGCAACTTGTACCTCGATTTTACTTAAGTCATACCGATTCAACCATAATAAATAAAGGCCTGTGTAAGAGGCTATATTTTGAAGCCATATAATTCAAAGAGAGATTTATTAACATGTCTAACCAAAATAAGGTATATTAACGGTTATGATAGGATAATGGTTTTAAGTGTTAAATTCAGAATTTCTGTGTGCATTTTTTATCCCAGGAAATTCTCAAACAAAGCAAAGAAAGAAATCTGATTAAAAAAGAGCTTTTAAAAAATTGATAGCCAAATGCCAATTTGGTCGCTTCTGTAGAGTGAAACTGTGACTCAAGCCATGTGACTGCCATTTATTTTTGGTCAGCTTGTTGTTGTGTAACTTCAGATCTTTAGCACAGTCCTTCAGATATGTATTCCCATGCATTTTTATATTCATACACGTATGGATTATAATCAGGTTTCTTTGCCTTGAAATTAAATTTACGCTACAAAACACTAATTAATAATAAAAGGAGATTCACATTGTGTATGCCTGTAACAAGCAAATTGTGGCAGACACAGTTACAATAAAAGACTTGGTTTGATTTTTAAAAAGAGCTAGATTTATGCTGTGTTTGTGTAGAGTTTGATGTGTTTGCAAGGCCATTCTATGTCAAAATGATTTTTTTGGCATTTTGCAGCATGACAAATGTACAAAAAAAAAGTCTGTTATAGACACAAAGATCATGTATAATTCATGTGTCGCTGTCAGCTTGGATACCACAACCTCGACCATGAATGCTAAAGTGAAAATGAGTGTGAAAAAATGTGCTGAAATTAATGAATCATTAAGGAAACAAAGCTGGTCGAGGGTGGCTTTGTTTTTAACAAGCAGCACACTTCAGTGGGGTTTACGGCTTTTACCCAGTGGAGCTACAGCCTTGTTGAGCCAGAGCCCTGTCAGGCTTACAGGAATATTTATAGTCTCATTCACCAACACAGTCCAACTTACTGCACTTGTCTCACAGAACATAAAGTGACAAGCAGAACAGTTACTTAAAGTGAATTACGCCCTGCAAATTGATCCATGTAACCCCTTTTAATGTTTATTCTGTTGCCAATATCTGACTGCCTCCAACTCTGCAGCTTAGAGCTTAGACCTAAAGGTGTTTTCGTTGATTTCACTTCATCCGTAATATTTTATTATTTTGTAATGAAGTGATTTTTGTCTCTTGGTTTGGACTGACAGAAAGGTGTTTTTTTGGTATTAAACAATCATTTCACTAATTTTACATGTCAAAGTCAATTGGGGGAGAACTACTGCTGTGCTGGTGAAATACTTGTTTAATGTGTTTGGTGGCTCTGGAGGAGTTTATGTTTACTCGAGTGACATTGCTTGAGAAACGATTGGTCTCCGCGGAGACTGTAATTACAGAAACGCTGCATAAAAACCTGGCCTTCTGGGGTTTTAATGATGTGGGCTTTTACAGAGAGGGGGCTCTAAAATACTGATGCAATCGTGGGAAACATTGCTGTTTAGCATGGAAGTCATACTGCTATGGACTAATGGCCTATTTCCATTGAAAAAAAACTGTATACAAAAGATGGATGTAACCGACATGACATCACCCACTGGTTTTTCTGATTAGCTAACACTAGCAATCGCGGTAACCAAGCTTCATCCACACTAATTTTCACAAACAAACATATACAAGAGTTAACTAGTTATAAAAAAAGAATTCATTATGGAGGTTTTGATTAGCTGCGAGGACCACAATGATTTTTTTGCACTTGACTGGAAACTTGTTTATTTCGCATATGCATTTTAACATGGAAGTCTATGTGGAGCAGCTCACTGGAGTTAGCCTCAAGTGGCCTTTAGAGGAGCTGTTATTTCTGCATTGGCTTTATTTGTCAACCACGAGGTGGACGCTTGTTTATGTAAAACACTGAAACAAATATAAAGACAACTGCAGCCAATGACACTGTTCCCATTGGATGCAAATAGCTTAAATTGCCAAAGCATCAAAATACACACTCTGTCATCTTTTGAAGTTAAAAAGTCCTTGATCTCAATAAATTGGTGAACAGCCATTCAAAATTGACTCCTTTGGAGCACTGGAATCTCAACAAGTGATGAAGTGGTATTTGTTACATTATGTTTGATGTACTCAGCCAGAATAGGCCTCGACAGTAAGGATAGGTTCAGTTTTATTTTTTTAAAGCTAGGGTAGGCAACATGTTTTTTTGCACCATTAGACAAAAATCCATTAAAAGCTTTCAGCATATTGAAACCCAATTGGCCTGAGAGAGAAGCAGACCCTTGCACCTACTTTGGCCTATGTTTTTAAGTAGGTGACAATGATATGAGACCATGGGATAATAATCGATGCTTTGTTCAACATGAGTCTGGAGGGTCAACATCAGTCCGTTACACAAATCAAATGCTTCAAGAGATTTGTATGTCTTTAGTTTTTCTTTGTACATGTGCTGTTTTTTTCCCAACAAGAAATACAAAGAGCTGTCACTTTTTGCCCACATAACATCATCAGCATTTGCAAACATTAAAAGTATAGTGGAGAAAATAGATCTTTTAAATGAACAGACTGTATCCTAGCAGTGAGACATGAGTTTGTATTGTGCAAAAGTGAGAGATTGTCTAAGTCCATGTCCTTTAGTGATGGCAGGGGAGAACTCAGGGCTGACCTCAGGTCTCCATGCCCCATCTGAAGGTGTAGTGAAGCTGTTGGCATTATTGGATGTGTCCTCAGAGGATGTTGCCGATGCGTATCCTTGCACTGATCTTCTTGTGCCTACCTGGCCTCAGGGGGGTCTCATCACAACAAGCAGTACGGTCCCACATCAAGCACATCCAACACAGCAGCCTGTCTCTGCCTGTCTCACATCTCACTCTCTGTCCTCCTCTATCCCCATCCCCTTCACCTGCTGCTTTCTAAGAGCTGTCACAGATAACCAGTTGCATGGAATCCTGCTTTATAGTTGCTTAAAACCTTTAAATTAATGAATTGAATCAAAATGTTTTCAGCATTAACATATTTAAATGACATGAAGTTTTTGTTATTTGTCTCACACACATTGGTAAAGTGATACTGTTACAGGTTTCAGATTATTCCTGTGATTTATGGGGGATTGTGACACAAAATATTGTAAAGCTTCAACAAACGCAATAAAGAAGGCTTCGTGTAGGTCACATGGATGCAATAAATCAGGATTGTTGTTTTTTTCAGGAACTTTTGTGCACCACAGAGATATTTTAGAGTTTTAACGAGAACTAGTAAGAATAAACAAAAACTTTACTTATCCAAAAGGGTGCAAAACTGGGTTTTCATTAGCATATTGTTATTTTTTCCCATACACTGGGAAACAGAGTGGGGTTTGTATAGTGCTATTTTATTCCTCACTAAGATAAAAAAATCCCTATTTGTGTTCTAATCGTGGATGATTATGTTTTCTGTTGTTGTCCTTATGTTGTTTTTATTTATTTTTTCTATTGTGATGGCTTGTCGTATTAGTCATAGAAACTGAACTGGAATAGAAATAAAAGTTGCTTTTTTCAAACTTCACTGCATACATGGAGAACAAAGGTACCTTCATGCTATGAAGGCTCTGGGCAACAGCACAAACCTCTATATTAGCCTACTGCCAATATACAAGACAGAGACATAAACTAGCCAGAATTTCTTTCCATTTAATTTTGAACAAATAAGAAAACAGTAAAACGCTCAAATATAAAAATAAAATTAATATTTTATCTAAGTTGTAAACTTTTACCTCTAGAGAAATGTTCTTTTTCTTAACCACCCTGAGAGCCAGTAATTAGCTCTAAGAACATTCACAAGTTATTTACATTCATGCAGATTGTATCTGTAGACATGATTTTTACTGTACCCTTATTTCTGCGAGTATTTTTGTGTGACCACCACTTTTCTTCGTAATAGCTCGCACAACTACCAGTGGGACTTTTTGATTGATGTGTTGCATTAAAAAGGGATGCTGTGTTGTGAATACCTGAATTCCCCAAATGTAAATGAGAACAAAATGCAATGATTTGCAAGCCTCATAAACCCATATTTTATTCATGGTGTAACATAGAAAACAGGAGGAGGAATGATGTCCCCTTCTTGTCTGATATAGGATTGTAGATGCTCCAGTCCATGATCCGCCAGATATTTCTAATTAGCAAAAGGTCTGGACTGCACTTAAGCTAGTTCAACACTGGACTCTTCTAGTATGAAGTCATGCTGTTGTTTTAGATGTTTGTTTTTGGTCTTTTTAGGGATTTTTGAACCCTGTTTACTTCTAAGAAACTCTTTCTAAGATGCTCTTTTATGCCCACTCATGTTACTCACTGTTTACCAGTTAACAAAATATTCCTCCAGCTGTTTCTTTGTAGTACCACTTACTTTTTCAGCCTTTTGTCGCCTGTGTCCCAACTTTTCTGAAACATGTTCAAAATGAGCAAAAATATTTCATGAAATAAAATGAACAAAATATGCGTTCATGAGGTTTGGAAATAATTGCATCCTCTTTTTATTTACATTATACACAGTGTCCAGGTGTGTGTGTGTGTGTGTGTGTGTGTGTGCGTGTGCGTGTGCGTGTACATGTTTAGATATCTTTGTGAGGACAAAAAATTGAGGTTTGAGGTTTGTTTGTTTGTTTTTTAAGTGAAATGGAAACTGACTCTGGATCCTTCTCTGATCATTTGCAGCAGAGGACATTTGCAGCCAGCCCTTTCTCTGAAGCCTTCATGGTGAAGATCAGTGGGGTTATTCGACAACCACAAGAAGACCCAGAGATGCTGTGGGTGATGGGTCCGGTGCTGGCAGTCATTCTGATTATCATTATAGTCATCGCTATTTTACTCTTCAAAAGGTGAGTATGACAGACACAACAGCAGGCACTGCTAGGACACATACTGGTTATTTTTGGAGCGACGCCTCTGATAGATGCAGTTTTAAAGTCCCAAAATAAAATGATGAAAACATCTATTAGAACATTGTTTGTTAATCACATCAGGCTCGGAAAAATACTGAAAACAGACTGTTTTTTATAAACGTGTTTTATTTTCCATTAACATTTTCCCTTCACAAGCTCATTACTATTATCTATTGAAGTCAAAGCAGTAAAGAGAAAGGCTCTTGTTTTGTTAAAATGCTAAATTACTAAATTAATGTAGTTGGTCTATCAGTGACTGAATGTGATTTCAGTTAGTTTCAGTACATATTGCTTGTATTTGATATTATCTTTTTAGATTAATATTGTCATTGAAGTCGGATGCTCTTTTCTAAACCTTAACAATTAGTTTGGGATGTAAGTTCAACTATAGGCTGTAAACAAATGCTGGCATAGGTTACCTCCTACCTGCTAATGCAAAATATTTGATTCCCACTGTAGTGGGATTAGTTGGCTAATATCAGCTTGCTTGCTCACTACTGTTACTAGCAAAGCTAGCTATCTGAAGACTATCTGTCCAACCACATATATATAAAATATTTATGAATTCACTTTGAAATTAACATTATCATTGTACATTGCAAGGTAAGGTAATATCACAGTGAAACCCCAGCAATCAGATGATCAGCACTTTGCAACAGTAGCAAGGAAGAATTCCTTTTTGACAAGAAATGTCTCAGCAGAACCAGGCTTAGGAAACTGCAGCTATATACAAGGAAGTCAGGGCAAAAAGAAGGGAGAAAACGAGAACACACAGAGATAATGACAAAACTTAAATTATGGAAGACAAAGGACAAAATGTAATGATGCCCAATACAGTAGAGAAGAAATACTCAATACATCATGGGAAGGCCTCCATCGGGCTGAGCCTGTAGTGACAAGAGATCATTCAAGATGACCTGATTCAGTCCTAATTTTCCTTTTTTATCAGAAAGGAAAATTGTAAGTATGAACTTAAAAGTGAAAAGGGTATTTGTCTCCTGAAGTAAAACTGGGACCTGGATCCACAGGAAGGGATTCTGATATCTGAAGGTTCTGTCTCCCATCCTACTTTTAGAAATTCTATGAACCACAAATAAGCCTGCGGTCTGACAGTGAAGTGCTTTACTGGGATAATATGAATATGAGATATGAATCACCAAATCACAACAACAGTCACCTCAAGGTGCTTAATATTGCAACGTAAAGACCCTATAGTAATTCAGAGAAGGGTTAGGGTAAACGGGTAGGGGCCCTCCATGAGCAAGCACTTTAAAGACCCTACAATATGACAAAAAAAACCCAACAATCAGATGACCACCTATGAGCAAGCACTTAGCGACAGTGGGAAGGACAAACTCCCTTTTAACCGGAAGAAACCTCTGGCAGGACCAGACTCAGGGAGGGGCAGACATCTGCCACGACTGCTTGAGGCTGAGGGGAGGGAGAAAGGATAAAAGACACATAGTGGAAGAAAGCCAGAGATTAATAATAACTCATAATTAAATTCAGAATGGTGTATAAACATATGGTGAGTGAAAAGGGATGAGAGAAGGAGAAAAGCTCAGTGCATCATAGGAAGCCCCAGCAGCCTAGGGCTGTACAATAATGAAGGGTGGATTTAGGGTCACTCAATCCAACTTTAACTATAATCTTTGTCAAAAAGCAAAGTTTTAAGCCTAATCTTAAGTAGAGAGAGTGCTTGTCTCTCTATATTCTGGTAACTGGTTCCACAGAAAGCTGAAGATGCCATTCAGAGTATCTGGTTAGACACCATATTTCTAGTACAATAACCTCAGTTTTATCTGAATTAGATGTCTTCCAGGATTCCTGCATTTTAACTTATTGGTGAGTGTCATCTGCATATCAGTGCAAATGTATGCTAACCCGTCTGCCTAAAGGATGCATGTAATGTAAACAGAATGGGTTCTAGCACAGAACCCTGTGAACCACCATAATTAACTTTAGTGAAAGAAGAGTCACCATTTGCACGAACAAATTGGAGCCTGTTAGATACATATGATTCAAACCACTGCGGTGCAGTACCTTTAATACCTGCAACATGCTCTACTTGCTGTAATAAAATATTATGGTCCTCCAACAGGTCTATTAGAACAAGAACAGAGATGAGTACACTGTGAAAGCCCATAAGATGCTTTACGCCTGGCTTTTTTAAAGCAACAAACATTTTTTGGGAGTTAATGAAGATCATCTGAATTAGTAAGACACCATTTCCTCTCAGTCTTATGAGTTATCTGCTTTAAAGCACACATTTGAGAGTTATGCCATGGTGTCACATACTTCTGATTTGAAGCTTTCGTTTTCAGAGCAGCCGCAGTATCCAGAGTAATACACAGTAATGATGTAAGGCTATCGACAAGATAATCGACATCTGTGGGAGTAGAATTTAGGTAGCCG
Organism: Benitochromis conjunctus; assembly: GCA_015052645.1. Taxonomy (NCBI): domain Eukaryota; kingdom Metazoa; phylum Chordata; class Actinopteri; order Cichliformes; family Cichlidae; genus Benitochromis; species Benitochromis conjunctus. The sequence goes on along the minus strand of VOQK01042616.1, from coordinate 2,316 downwards.
CTCTGATATGATATGATGGGGCCTGATAATTCAAGACTTTGAATGTGAGCAGAAGAGAAGCCAGTATGTGATCCGTTTTTCTAGTTTCTCTGAATTCTCTCACTGTAGCCTTTATAAACAAAACCGTGTACATTTCAAGCTATCAGACGTAAAAAGAAATTACACTTTTATTTCCTGAAATTAAGTAACAGAAGCATCAGCATAGAAATTATCCTTTTTTTTGTCATCTGTTGTGAAAGAAGCTATACTTTTGGTAAACCTTGAAGGCAATACATGCTCATTGTGTTCCTCCTCATATCATCAAGCTGAGTGATCATTTTCACATAGTCCACAGAGAGACCTGAAGCATTTTCTTCAGCACAACAGATGACGAGAAGATTTTATTAGAACTGAGTGCCAGGAAACGGTCAGAGTGGAAGATTTTCTAGAATAGAGACAGACATTTGTCTTGTCTGAGCTGGCCTGAAGGCAAAGGTCCTCCATGGCATATGGGAGGGAGGTGCTGCGAGCTACCTCGCGGCCCTGCTCTTCAAGCCTGACAGTTGGCTCATGCTTCCTGTTCTTGGGTCAAACATCTGGAGTTACTGACTGGGCTGACGACGGCCTCCATATGGCTGCTGCACTGCTCAAAGGCGCAACTTGTTTTGTCTTGTTCCTCATTCTTCCTTTTTTTACTTTAAGGCTGACATGACATTATTTTATACAATGAAAATCATGAAACTTGAATTAAGTAAACAGTCACAAGAAATGTGTTCAACACAGTTAGCTTGTGTTTACCTGCCAATACCAATATCTACTCATGTATGCTGGATAAACTGAACTATAAAGAGGCTGCTTGTTATTGTTTAGTTCCAACCATAGATTCCATAGAAAATGGATAGCAATAGTCATCACCAGTCAGGTTTTTTGACCCAGAAGTGACCACAAAGTGCAGTGTTGTTATTGGCTTAGCCAGGAGGGTAGGTTAGCATGCTGCGTTCATAAACTATATAGGTACAATTCACACCATGGGCTAATACATTCCAAAAAAAACTGGATTTATCTCACCAACAGCACAAATACTATAGATAGATGAAGCCTAGCAGCTACACCCTGCTGTGTCACCTTCCACCTATCAATAAAAGCAGCCAATCCCTCACGTAGACTTTATGCTTTAACAAAATAAAAAACAGGAGTCAGAACACAAATTCATCCACCATGCAGCTGCTATGAAGAGGGGAAGTAGCTCCTGAGACCAAAACAGTTTTTCGTAAGCATGTTTATTTCTGCTGTAAGGTTTGACACTTTAACTTGGGAGTCTGTGACTCTTGACTGGTTTTTAGAGCCAGTCTCAAATGACCATTAGAAGAACTTCAGTTTTTGGCACTTTCAGCACTGTGGGTTAATGTTTAAGGGAGACAGCTGCTTCATCACTTTTCAGCAGTGTGAAAACACCCTTCCACTCAGGTTGTATAGTCATTTGTTCCAGGTTGCTGTATGGAAATCATTTGAAATATTAAAAACACTGTCTCTTTGTTTGTGGAACTACATCAGATTTTATTAGAAAATAAGATCAGATAAAGGAGTAGTTTGTGAGGTGAAGGAATGAACTCTGTCAGGTCCTCTGACGACTTGTAAATTAATCCTCTCTGTTTCTTCCTCCTTGTTAACCGTCTGCCTACTTTCTGTGGATGCAGCAAACAAGAAAGGTTAGTGCTCCTGTCTGTTTTTACACATCAACAGCCCACCCTCCAATCCTCCAACCTCTCCTGCCTGCCGTTGCACATAGTGCATCCTGTGTAAAACATGCTTTGTGGGTCAGACATGCCTACATTTGCTGACAGTGATGATGTGAAGTGACAGATACTTGTTTCTGTTACACTTTCAAATCACACCTCCATGTCAGTGTCTCTGAGCTGCCTTCTTTTTGTTTGGTTTTCAGGCATATCGGCTTCAATTGACAGCCCTTCTAAGCGTGTGTGTCTTCGGTGTCAGTGTGTGAAGACTACATTTTAGCATGTTTGCCTTTTTGTGCGTCTGTTTTCTGCTGTTCAGCTCCAGCTGATCTTTCCCTCCAGAATAATTCTCCCCTCATACTTTCTTCACCTCTCAACCCCTCACACACCTGCAGAAGCAGCCTTCAAAACAAATTGTAGACCTGGAAAATGTAATCCTGATATCACCAAGAGGCAACAGCTGACATCACAATGGCTTTTCACTCTCCTGTGTGTGTTACCTGCCTGACCTGCAAAAAACATGCTGAATATACACCTGTATATATTTGTGTGAAGTATGTGTGGGCTGATTGATGATTTACAGGCTGGATTTACTTTCCAC
>VOQK01042615.1:0-11431 GCA_015052645.1 Benitochromis conjunctus | reverse complement strand
TTGTTGGGTGGGGGGGGGGGGGGGGGGGTAATTAAAATGATTGGAAACACCTCAAAGCGCCAGAATGGCTGCTCTGATCCGGGTCTAGTTTTGTTTTTAATAATGCTCCTCATAATAATAATATTAATAATGAACGTATATAGTTTAAGGCTTCCGCACTATGACAAACAAAGCGGCACCGGCACTGTTTTACTGTTTTGAAGCTTCAGTCTCCGGCACATCCTCTGCCGTGCGCCGCCTCCTGGTGCGCATAGAAGCGTATTGGATTAGCTGTGGGAGTGACGCTTCTGTCAGCTATAATGTGTGAAGGTGACAAATCGGGCTACTTTTTTTCCCACCCCTTTCTTCCTTGTCGGTTGTGTTTCCACCGGACGAGACATCAAAACACCGGATAACTCGCAGTCCTGTGTAGCCAGTTCCCAGTCGAGTGCCAGACTCGCAGCTCCATCAAAAACAGACAGAACCGGGCTGCATGTATTAAATTACACCACGTCCATTGATTTTGCTTATGAGCAGATTTTATTTTTATTTTTTTTAATGCTACAATATGTTTTGTATCGGTCTGTTCGGGCTGTTTTTGTTTTGTTTTTTTTAGTAAAGAAAACTTTCGCAACATTTCAGATGCCTTTAAATGTGATTATTACAGCTACGTCTAAGTGTAACCGTGGCAGTGTCCTCTATAAACATAAAACTGCACAGACCGGATTAAAAGCTTCTTGCAAACACAAACTGCTGTTAGGAACACTTTGGTTTTAGGTCATGGCCTAAAAATATACAGCTACAGTTTTATCATAACTATGGAAGATAAATGCACTGTTTTATTTGAATGTAACTATTTAAATGCTCTCTGTAGGTAAACGATCACATAAAATGAAGCTGAGTGTTGTCCGTTCCCGTTTTCTTATCAGTAATTGTTAACTGTTTAATTTGTATTTAATATTTAATTTAGTTCTTTCAGATAATCATCTTTAGGTGTCACTGTAATGAAGATAGATCAGCATATCTCTCATTGAACCACAAGAAGAAAGGGGAAAACTATATGAAAATTGCCTTCCTCTGGCTTCAGTCACAGTTTTTGGTTGGCCGTCACTGCTGCATTTGCTTTTATTTGTGGTAAGTTTCATCTTATTCCCCAGAAATCTTCATAACTTTTGCCTCTGAGCTGAAATTTTCCCCTTTGAATTTAGCATTGACAGTAAAAGGTGACACATTAACCTGTATAGCACCCACTGTGGCAGCTTTCCCAGCTCTCAGACTCAAGAAAAGTGCCCTGCGGTGTTAACTTTTGAATGCTAGAGCCAATCAAAATGTGGGACACGGTCTCTATAAGTCTCTGCATTCGGAAAAGCAGGAAAACGCATTTAATATATAAAGTGGGACACGTGGTCCTGCAGATGATTGAAACATGTGCTTACAACAAATGTGAGTGCACAACTGTAAAATCTGTGATGTGTTTGTGGTACAAAAATATCCGTATTACTTGTCCTACTTTATTGTAAAGCTTTTTCTAAAGCTAGCGATGCAGAGATAAAATAATCCACTAGATGGCAGCATTTAATCGCGTCTGTCTGTCTGTCAGTCAGTCAGTCAGTTACATAGATGTTAAATTAATTTTAGAATAGAGTATAGAGTTTGTTTGAGGGTTGCCAGAAACATGAAAGCTTATGAATCTCGGTCAATTGCACCAAACCAATCCAAACTGACTAAAGTATGACTGCAAGGTCAAGAACCTTCCATATTTTGGTTGATATAAACTACACTGCTGGGTTAATAATACAACTTAAATTGACTTAATGTTCTATCCAAATGTTGATTCATGTTAAGTGAATCAATATTCAACATTGTATGTCATAAAGAGCCAAATTCATTTAGCAGTTTTTAAGTATCTCCAAGTGTATGACAGCTCACAAATTAAAATTAAAGGCAAAAGCTGCAAAAGATTACGGTGGAATAAAGATGTAAAGTGGACTGAACCGTGTTTATGGTTACCAGATCACATTAAAGTTGAACTTAGAAGATAATTTATCTTAAAAAAATTATTTCTGGTAGATGATCGTCAACCCTCCAATTAGTGAATGCTGTTTGAGGCTTTGTGTGTTGTTTTTCTTATCATCTATCCATCTACAAACATAAACTGCCAGGGTGATCTATTTCATAGACTTCATCTTTTCTTCTCACCCAGTGGCTCTCTTCACTTTTTCACTCTCTGCCTGCTCCGCTGCCCAGACTGTATTCCCGACCTCATCGTGGAAAACACACAATACAATACACAAACTGTCTTTTTCTCCATGTGTGAATGCCTCAGTGTATACCTCACAAACTCAGGTGTGCACACAGAGAAACCCTGCACTCCTGTGTCCACACTCCCCTCTAAGAAATTAGGATTGACACTCAGGTGTGAATGACGCTCTGACCTCCTCTCCGTCACCTCAGTCCTCGCTCCTTCCTTCACAATACACAAACGCCGCTCCTCAGCCCTCTGTTTGATGTGGAAACTCCATCCACATTTCCTGTCAACCTGAGAGATTTTGGGGGCCCAATCATGCGTACTGCATAGCAGAGGCGAGGGGGTTACTCCTCACCTCTTGTCCCGCGCTTGTAAAGGCCCCTCTGGATCTGAGAAGTAGAAGCAAAGTGTGATTCCAGCTTGGCTATGGATAAAAGGACAACAGGCCAAGCAGCAAAAGCAACACACATGATTTAGTGCAGCTGGAGATACAAAATAAATGGGTATTACAGCTCAGACGGAAAGGAAGCTGAAATATTCTGTCAGCATTGCAATCCAGCAGGTCGGTGTGACTTCAGCTTGACTTTGGATAAATAAGCAAAGCATAAAGTCACTGAAGGAGAAAACTGTGGCTGTAGATCATATGTTGTTCAGTGAACTTCATAAACTGAATTAAATCCAACAAAGTAACACATATCATGCATCTACTGTAATTCTTATTATTCATGTAGCTTAATGTTTGGGGGGGGGTTGGCCATTTTTGTGTACTTAGCTAATGAAACTACTCATGTTTCTTTCCCAGTGAAATTAAAGAAATTAATTATTTTTTGTAATGTTATCATTTGTTCTTTAGTTGAACTCTATTTCATAAGCCCCTCCCCTCTTTCTGTCAAAATCCTGACCAAAGGCACAACCAGTACGTGCAAACAGGTGGTGAGTAATTATTGCTGTTGTTGAACAGATTTTCAGAGACACTGTTGTTAATTTAACTTGCTTGCTCTTCCTACCTGGGCTACAGTTTCTCAAGCACAGGTGTCTGATGGACATGTTATATATAACCAAATCCAGCTGTCCAGCATATACACTTGTCACTTTGACCTTTCTCTTTAAAAAAAATAAATAAAAAAAAAGCAGTCTTAACTAGTTTTTCTAAAGAGCTTTAGTTAAACAAACATATTTTTTTAAATTTCAGTGCTGTAATTGTAAAACTGTTCTCTGTAATTATGTATGATTGGAGTCGTTTCTCAACAGTGTTAACAAAGAACGTAGAATTACTAGTGGCCTAATTGAGATCACCTCACTGGTTAGTTGATTATACAGCATTTGGCCAAATAAAAAGTTTTAAATGATCCTTTATTCCTTGCTGATTCGGGGGATTCTGTCGTTTTTGTACTTTCAGACATCTCTGTCGCCTTTCGTGCCATAAATCATTACAACAGGCTGTAATCGGTTGGAGCATGTTGTCAGAATCAAAGGAACGGCAGTGGTTTAAATCTCATCTAAATGATGCAGCCTTTTCAGATCGACAGGGTAATACACACAAAACTCTGCTCTCATTTGGAGATCCTCAGGGGTCCAAACATGGCCCAGTCCTTTTTTACAACAAATATTTTTATTAAATGGTCTCTCATTTCACTTTTATGAAGATGATTTGCAGATTTACCAGCCTCTGACATGCAAAGCCGTGACTCAGCTAAAGGCCTTACACGTTAAGTGACTTGCTTTAAATTGTTATAACTTGAATGAACAGAAAGCAGATGTCATATTGTTTGAGTGACCTAACCTGGGAGTCATCTTTGACGCCACTTTAACTTTTAATTTTATATCAGTTTGACTATTCGACTTATCTTTATTCAGGTGTCAATCATTGATCAGTCATTTTAACTGGCATATGCAAGCGACACCATACATCATCCATAATGACTTCCTATAATATAGTTTAAGATTCTATATTTTGCCATTGCATGGGTTAATGCTTCCTTGTCTCTGATCGTTTAACCCTGCAAACTTCCACTGAATCACTGAGATCTGCTTAGCAAATTCTCCTGCCTCTCTCGAGTTCCTGATTAAACCATGGAGGTGAAATTGTGGAACAAACTGCCTCTTCACATCAGCACCTCCCGTGTTTATTCTTTGCTTTTTAGATCAGATCGAATTCTGACTGTTATTTATTTATGTTGTTTTACTCTTTTCGCTTTAATTCTATGTTCTTTGAATCTGTTCTGTTGTTTTATATCACTTTATTCTTTTAGATGTGCAGTACTTTGCTCCACAGTCATTGTTTTTATATGTGCTGATAAATAAATGTGACATGACAGTACATTCAATGAATGAATGAATGAAGCCGTCTCGCTTGACTCAGGCTATGCGTTGGTTTGTCACAGTGCTTTTTTGGGTCTGTACAAGCCTAAATGGGAGATTGGATATCATGCATAGACAAAAATATTATTCCCCTATTTCCAGGAATCTCAGGGTTCTGAGATTTAAAGCAGACGTGTGACTGCTGGCAGCTGATAAAAGATGGATTCAGCCTCAGCAGAGAATTGATTTGGATATGAATATATGCAATATTCACGCTAGGTTTTAGTACATTGTCTCTAACAATGGCATAATTTGTTACCAGTACATAATTTTAAATCTTCAATATGCCATGTTGGCAGCTAAAAAATGATATAGTAACTGTAATATGCACTTACTAGCCACTTAATTAGGTGCACAACCATCTCTAGGATTTATATACAGAATGATCTGAAACAGAGAAAATATCCAGATGTCAGAGGTGAGAGGAGTATGGCCAGACTGCATCTCTGTGACACCTTTACTTAGTTTCCACTTTACATAAATTCGCATACAAAATACCGAAACAGCATATCAAACAACATGGTCAGGTTTGACGTTCGACGAGTCTTTGACGAGTCTTTCGTGACAAATAACCATGTCCATGTTGAGACATTTCGGCGTGGACCATGAACTGTAGGTGTGGACCAGAGAGCCGCGCTGAGGCTGAAAGCTAAGCCCAGCGGAGGGAGTGTGGGGCCCTGCCCCCCAGTGGGAGGGTGGGATCTAACGGGTAAGGAGAGCTCTGTTTGTCCGCCAGTGTCCCGTCCAGCTCCTCCGTAGCAGGTTACCTCGCCATCGAGACGCTTCGGGATCTCAGGAATTTAACCGCATCTGATATTATAAAGGTAGGACTGAACAAAACCAGATCACAGGTGTTTTCCCGTTTTTAGTTCCTGACCTAACAGACAGAGAGCGACCCGCGGAAACGATTTGTGAAGAGACAAAAAACAAATAAGACTAACAATAAAAACACGAAGTTTAATCAGCCAAGCGGACACATTCAGAAGATAATGTATCCTATAAAGTTTGTGCAGAATAGCCAAAGTCAGCAGTGAAGCATTGAACGTTAAACAGGATACCGGATGTTGTAGCTGTGTAGTTTCTAATTACTGTACCTTTAAGTGCGAGCCAGCCGCTGTAGCTTAGTGTTTGTGGTGGTTTCCCTTTGCTGTCATTATCACAGCATGCAAGCATAGAAAGCATCAGGCTCCCTTAAAAGAGACTGGACACAGTTAAAAAGCGATAATGGACAAATATTCCACTTGATCCAAGTTATCAGGAGCATATAATAACATCTACATATAAATAAAAGTACAGAAAGCCAAAACAACGATAGAAAAACGTACTTATATAATACTTAATTGCTAATATGCAAAATGATGACGGATTTTATCATTTCTGTCATTTTTATAATATAGTGGGTTTGTCTCAATATAAAAAAAAGAAGTGCAATGTTGCTGTAGTCAGTCAACGAAATCTCTCAGCACAACTGCAAGAAACAAATGTGTAAAATTACAGAAAAACTTCTGCTCATTGCCCACACTGTCCTGTAATTATTGTAATTCACAGAAAATGTCCTTTTTATTTATTTATTCATTCATTTGTTTTACTGTGGACACATCATTAAAAAAAATCTATAGTAGATAGTGAAAAAGCAGGAACATTTCTGTCATTTAACTGTTTATATATTACTTAGTTACTTTAGTGCAGCATGAGTGGCTGTGGGGCAGGTCTATATCAGTGTATCAGTAAGACAGGCTGTAAAAAATGTGAAACTACATTTGAAACTTTCCTAAATTTTCCAAAGATGTTCAGCGGCTTGATTGGAGTCTTAAGCAGGCTGATTTTGGCCCCCGCGCCTTAACAATCACAATGAAATATAACAGAAAATACTAAACTTAAGTTACTAAACGACTGCCAAAACCTCAAATGACATTACATAATTAAACAGTTCTTACTTTATAGATGAGAGATCAATAAAACTGGGATAGTTATGGTTATAACCTGACCTGAGAGAGACAGTTGATCTTGTATGAAGCCTAAAGTTGGGCTTATTTTTAAAGTGTATGATGCACTTGCTCGTGCTTGGACTGGCGAGAAGAGAGCTGCAGTAGGAGAGTTGTGTATTTTTACAATTATCCACCTTTTCTTGATTTCTGCCTTCTGCAGCTTTGAAGAAATCTTTTTCATTTGGTCTCAAAAGATGTCCCGGGAGCAGCAAGCGGTGGCTCGTGCCAGGAAAGCCTTTGAAACAGGCAGGTCCAAATCTGTAGAGTACCGAATCAGCCAGCTCAAGAATCTGCAGCGGTTATTCAACGACAGACAGAAAGAGATTGCAGCTGCCATTAAGAAAGACCTCAATAAGGTGAGTAGTGTGTACAAAACGCGTAGACTCGTGTCTGTGTTTTTACACACTGGCTTCCGATGTTTGCCATTTTATTTCTTAGGTAAGCACAAAAGGTCCCAGAAAGTACGTCAATTCTAAACAAAGTCATCTGGACCCAATTATTTCCTGAATGTTTTGTCTGTGCCATTAATGCCTTGGTATTTTTGCATACTTTGCTGTCACACAAACAGTCTGACACAGAACGAGCTGAAATGGCATCCATTCTTTCCTCTGGAAATTTGAATGCTATAATTAAATATATACATATAGGCCTGCTCTGTTAAGAAATATGAATAGAAGTGTTGAGGTGCTAAGATCATAAAACCTATAAAATGTTCATAAATCACTAGATACAATATGATATGGGGTTCAAAATAGTTTCCTTTTATGGAAGCATACAGAAACTGAAGAGCATCCACCAAAAGGAGATCCTACATTCATCTTCTTCTTCCTCAGACCGAGGTTGGGGCGCAGTTTTATGAGACTCTGGGTCTGGAGGGTGAGATCAGCCTCTTCATTAAGAATCTGAAGGAGTGGGCAGCCCCTCGGCATGTGAAGAAGAACCTGCTGACCATGTCTGACACCGTCTACATCCATCCAGAGCCGCTGGGGGTGGTGCTGGTCATCGGGGCCTGGAACTACCCCTGGGCTGTGACCATCCGGCCGCTCATTGGAGCCATTGCTGCCGGTACTGTACCATGTTGAAAGTGTTTGGGCTGGATGAAAGTGCAGAGTGTGATGTAATGAGGTCAGCATTCATATTTTTGTGCCTGAGTAGCGCTTACATCTGTGACATCTTTTATGATAAAAATACCACGGGCAATTTGTATCCTTGGGCCACTTAACTCAAGTACAGAATTGCATAAAATAGCATAAAAGTCATGTTATATAAAGCATTAGCATTTATCTATAATAATAATTATTGTGGACATTTTAAATAATAACTGAAAACAAAATTACCTATATAATTAAGAATTGGAGTAAACTTATATATCACCAAATTCTCTATTTAAAATATACAATATACAGGTGCACACTTAAAGTTACAGTTTGTAGTGCCCGCCCCTTTAAGCACACAGCATTATAAGCGCTGATATTGTAGCATTTTGCAATGCAGAGTAAAATCAAAGCCTATGTAAATGTCGCTGGATAAGTTAGCAACAGACAGCAAAGACCACAACATTTCCGCCTAAGCTTTGGAAATCAAGGCGTGTATTTAGTTCTTTTCTATTCGTCTGTTTTTCAGGCCAGTTCTTTTCCTTTGTCCCGTGATCACAACCGCTCAAGTTCCCCTTTCTATCCAGCCACTGCCAAGCGTTCTCTTTCAGCTTGTGATAAGTAGGTCAAAGGCCACTCCGTGAACTCTATACTGCGATAATGAGAGCAGAAGTTTTAGGATCAGCAAAAGATTCATTGTGTGTGTCCTCGAATGTAGGCATTTACTCATCAGGTGCTGGGATCATATGTTTTTTTTCCTATTCTCGGGTGATGTGTGTGCACTTTCTCATACGTTAGCTTCATACATGATCTGGAAACTCTCTTTTCTGTGTAAAAAGCTCAGCCTGAGTGGTCACACTGTGCGACTCAGCTTTAATCACAATGTCGTGGAGAGGATTCTTGTGACTACGCAGCATGACGCTGCAGTATTTGTGGTTGTCCAGTGATAGCTTTGCATATTAGTGCTTGCACTTAGGGGGCTCATTTGTATTTCATTTGGATACATCCAGTTTAGTGTCAAATACTGAAAAAGTGCAGCACCTTTCAGTGCAATTTCGCAGCACTTTGTGCCACCATTTACCATTCAGTGACTGCTGGCACAACATGGACTTTGCCCTTTGCGCCAGCAATATCAGATATTACACGGATGCGCGTATCAGCTCAGTGGGTCAGAAGTATTCTGATTATGTTCAGGCCAAAGGCAACTGCCAGGCCCACAGACCTGTTAAAGAATTATGCATTTTAAATGTAACACATACATTTTTTTCAGTGTACTCTAGTAATGTAATAAAACACTGATGTGCGTAATATTTATTCATTGTGATTGGTTAATAATTACAGTCACAATTTCAGGTTATTTTCTGTCTGGGCAGACACAGCCTGAGCTGTGGCTCAGGAAGTACAGCAGGTTGTCTGCTAATCACAAGGTTGCTGGTTTGACGCTCCAAACTTTATGGGGGCAAAATACTGAACTCCAAATTGGCCCTCATGTGTCCATCAGGAAGTAAAAATAATCTCATTAATCTCCGTAAAACAGAGAGCCATAAACAACGTATGTGCTATATGTAATAGGCAGATAATACACGATATAATCCATCATACAAAAACCCTGATATATGTAATAATACTTATTCAACTTAATCAATTAGATTTGCATTTCACATGTTAGTGATCCTCAAGGTTATTATATTTAACTAAAACTAAAATGAAAAGTAAAATTATAGATGAAAAAAACATTTTATTTAACTAAACTAAAAATAAAAAGTAGACTTTAAGAAAGGTTCAAACCAACTGAAACAATTTTGGCTAATGTGGAAAATGAATTAAAGTAAAATAAAAATATAGAGGTAATATCCTTAGTTTTAGTCATTGTTATCTGTTAAAATTTGCTATCATAACTTAGCTGAGGAGGTTTTGATGGACATGTTAATGGAGACATGGATGTTTACGAGACTGTGAGTCAACGGCTTTAAAAACGTCGTGTTTTTTGGAATGCCTGTTCTAATTTTCCATAATCTCGCCTCTGTGGTGTGTCCTCCACACAATAAAAGACTAAAACTGACACTAAAATGAATAAAAACTAAAGTGAAACTACTGAAACAAGCAGCACCAAACTGAAAACAAGCAGGATTAAAAACAAAAACTCATAATGAAATGAAAATAAAAACTAAATTATAATAACTTCGGTGATCATCAATAAAAATGCATAAAGGTGCAGCTGAGGCTGCCAGCAGAGACAAAGGTGGACGTCTGGGGGGTATGCGTGTGATTCAGAGGAGTCGGCTATCTCTGCTGTCTTCGTGGAGATAACGATCCATAAATGTAAGATAATGATGCCAAATGCCTGCACACAAAGAAAACTGGATATTTTTGAACTTTAAGCACTGATCTGCATTCTGCTGAATAGCTATCCATCCACAGCCTGTGTTTTTAATCACAAATGAATAAAAACAGCACATTTCAGATTAAATGTGTCACTGGAAAAAAAATGGACAAATGGAATGGAATGGAAAAATCATCAATGAAAATGATTGAAAATAATTGTGAGATAAACACAGTATCGAGCTGCCATTCTCTTCTGCCTGTCCAGGTAATGCAGCTGTGGTGAAGCCCTCTGAGGTCTGTGTTCACACTTCGAAAGTCATGGAGGACCTTCTGCCGAGTTACATTGACAAAGTAAGCACAGGTCACATGACAGCAGCCTAACGTCCAGCCAAACAAGGCTCTGTTATTAGCTGCTTATTCTTTACAAATAGCATCTGTGCTTACACTTATAGTTTTCTGCTGTGTCGTGTAAAAACAAACTGTGAAATGTTTCTCATATAAACACAAGGTGTCAGGGAAACTGTGTTTACCATATAAACATGATGGGAGTAGTTGAGCAGAGAAAGGCTTTTGACTTGTGCTGTATTTGTTTTTTATAATCAGCTGCATTTCATCTCTATTTATTCTGCAAATTACCTAAAGAAGAGAACTGCCTTGTATCTCTAATTGTTTAAATTACAGAGACATGTTGTTTCCCGATCTTTTGTGATACCTGCGTGTATGTTTTCTTTTGTGTGTCAGGAGCTTTACCCTGTTGTAACAGGAGGAGTGCCGGAGACCCAGGAGCTGCTACGCCAGAAATTTGATCATATCTTCTACACCGGCAACAGCATGGTGGGAAAAGTAATCATGGAGGCTGCCGCCAAACACCTGACACCAGTCACCCTGGAGCTTGGCGGGAAGAGCCCCTGCTACATCGACAAGAACTGTGACATAAGCATAGCCTGCAGGTGAGAGCGGTGCTCAGTATGCTGAGCAGTGCTGAATATGCTGGGTAGCTTTGCATGATCACAGTCTTTATGGTAGCCTTGTGGCCACTAGTTCATTATCTATCATTATCAGTTTAAGCTTCTCTTCTTTCAACCACCCTGCCTTAAAGTCAGCTTTTTTGTGGTTGGCTACACCTTATAAACAAACAGCGGGTGGGTGGAGCTGTTGTGCTCAAATTCAGAGCTGTGTACCCTACATGACCATAATAAATATATTTACTCTCTCTGATGTTAAGAGAAATCTAAAGCATGGGCTTTAGAATACTTGCACAACCATTGAAGTCATTATTTGAACCTTAGGCCATCTTTAATATGAGCATCCACCTTTGTTCTGAGTGTTGGTCCATCTAATGAGTGCTGTCAAAGCGTATGCAGCTGTGGTCAGATGTTTACATACATTAGTCATGGACATGGATGTCATAGTAATTTGGGGCTTTTAATGATTTT
>VOQK01042614.1:18841-29833 GCA_015052645.1 Benitochromis conjunctus | reverse complement strand
ATGTGTTACTGCAGCTTTTATCAATAAATCTGCTCCTTCTGGAACTCGGAGCTGTTTTCCCATCGATGTTCATTTTTGTGTTGATGTCAGCAATCAAAGAAAAAAGTCATTTGTTGATTATAGGGGGAAAATGATTTAGAATCTGACTAATTACATTTGTTTAGGATGGCGTTCAGTCAGGTGATGTATGTCCTGTTCATTTAAAATGCGGAGTATTTCAGAGCCCTCTCTGCTGTGTTAATTAGAGAAAATGCAGGAAAAGAAATAATCTTTCACTTTCAGACTTTGCTGCTCTGCATGTTTATGCCCACAAAAGAGGATTCGGATCTTTGAATGGTGAATAATTCAGGGGAAGGAGTAAAGAGAGTGTATGATTTTAAAAATAAGTTGTTATTGATTAGAAAATTATGCTTTCACCTCTTCACTCCAGCTAAATGTACATTTTATTGAACGTGTCTATAACATTAAGAGGAATGGGCAGAGGGAGGTTTTAGCTGCTGCGTGCTTCATCGTGATGTTTACTCCTCTCCATCCTCATCTTGTCTGACTTTCTCCTCTTTCCTCTTATTTATTCGCATGTCTTCTCTTACCATTACTCTCTCTTCACCTCTTTCAGCGCTCTTCCACCTCACACTCTCTTTGGTTCACCTTTGTGCCTGCCAGACGACAGTCCTATCCATTATTCATCACAGCTGACCTGAGGGCAGGCTCAGCATGCTCATGTTGGATCTTTTCTGAGTTTGTGTCACATTATACTGCACAGTAGTGTTGGAGTGAATCGACCACAACCTAACGAGTAGCATCAGGTTGTATTTGGTCATAGTTTATATTATTGTGTAGCGGCTCTTCTTTGTTTTTTTGTGCAGCCAGGTCGCACCACCAGATAGCCCTGTGCAGCGTGTCGGGGCTCTCCTTAGAGATAGGGCGAGGCGCTAAGCTATTCACAAGGGATTCAGAGTACAGATGCTTCTCCTCCACACTGAAGGGACCCAGTGTGGGTGCTTTGGGATGCTTCTTCACGTCCAGCTCTAACTGTCTACAGTAACAAACCTCACAGGCAACAGACCGAGTAATGAATGTGATTTTTGTAAGTTGATGTTAGGCCATAATTAAATGTATCTTGTAGAGTCTGGGGCCAGAGTTTCATTAAGCTACATGTGTTTTATTGTAATGGGATCTGCTGAATGATTAGCTGTCACATAAATAGTTTGTTTTGACACCAGAGCCTTTCTTCTTGTTGGAATTTTGTAGCACTTATGACAAACTTGAATGACTCGTGCTTGTGTGATATTGATTCCAGGAGCTCCACACTGATGTAAACAGGTTCACTGACTGACAGGACAGTGAATGTGGTGAGACAGGACTGGTGATGGGAGATCTCAGCATGTTAAGCAGCACTTTGGCTCTGCTCCTGAGGAGGGATTTATTCCTGTTTGCTGTTCCGTTGGTTAATCGTGGCCCAGTTGTGTCTGAACACGCCAGCTTTCACTCAAAGCTCCCACCTTGTGCCTTTTGTTCCCCTTGTGACCTTATTAAGTTTCTGTATGCCTACATTTAGTTGCATGATGACCGACGATGCAGTGACAAGCCTAGAGATGCACATTTGAGGGGGGAACAATTCTCTGAGTGCAGCTCCAGAGTTATTCGTGCCTCTGCAGTCATTTCATTTCTGTGAGAGGTCTCCAACTCTCCAGGGTGTAGTTATGTTCTTGGCCATAACATGTCACCAGCTTTCTGCTAAAATCAGAACTTGGTGCTTCACATCTTTTTAGAGCTCCACACTGCTCTGGCTCTAGCTTGTGGCGACCGCTACTGCTTAACAACAGCTGGCACTGTTTGCACATCTGAAAACACAGAATCTGAACAAATCATTGCATGCTTAAAATTTATTCAAAAAGGAACCTTTAATTTATACCTGTCATGAGTTTGTTTAATTAATAAAGAAATGTCTGAACATTGTTTGACTTGCGTGCAAATTAGAGTGGCTTATTTTGTTGTTTGCAGAAATTTGCTCTTGTGAGAGTGTGAGAGGCCCTAATGGGCTCTGGATCAAAAGTGCAATGATCCAGTATAAATAAATGAAATAGCAATTATCACAAAGTTTTCAAGAGAAGGGGTTGAGTGAATAGGTATACTTCCATTTTTTGAATTTTTACAGGGCGTCAGTGGTAGTGAAATACTTCCTGGTAGCAGAGAATGATAACACCATCACAGTCAACCATCACGACCAGTTGTTTCTTATGCATGTCTCTGTTGGGCTTTAACTATACTGCTGATGCCTAGACTGGAAAAATGTGGGATTCAGGCGTGTGTCCTGTCCTTGACGAGTCAGCATGTATTAGCAGAAAGCTCGTGGTTTATGAGCACAGATCAGCTTCTCTGTATGAAAAGAAAAGGGACATTTCCATTTCATCTGCCTTATAATCCATACTGCAGTTGCTAAATCTAAAATGGAGTTTTGCAGTTTTGTCTAGAAGCAGATTAAAGTAATTATTTTGGCTTTTGTTTAGTTTTTTTTGCCCTCTATTTTGCTGTAAAATGATTTTTAGGAAGTGAGAGGACTTTCTGCAGACTCACTACTGTCAGGTCAAAATGCCAAAATTAAAAATCTGCAGGAAAATAAAGTAACAGCAACATCGGGACGAAGACATGTCAGTGTCGCCCCCTACAGGCGAGTAACTGCTCTAGTTTGATTAGTTATTCCTGGATTGAATGAGTGTCAGAGCTTCATTTTGCTAGTAAGATGTACATTTGTTAACCTACAATTATTACGTAGTTAATGACCATTAAATCAAAAATAAAAGTAAATAACTACTAACAACAGTTAGCAGTTGGATATTTAGAGGAGGTTAATAAGTCACGTTGATTTATGAGTGAGGTCAAGTTTGCAGCTGTCAGCGGCGCCGTAGATCTCCTGCTGGGCTGCTCACCTTCACCTCATCTAATCACCTCGCTCCTTCATTCTCTCATTTTCACGCCACATTGCTTCCCTGTCAGGATGACTTGACTATTGATTGCATCGGTCCAGCTCCTTTCCTTTTTTCTCCCTCTTTGTCTCTCACAAAGCCCTTTGGGTTTTTGAGGAAGGGCTAGAACTGCGAAATCAAACATGCGGCACTGCACGTGGCGGTGACCCCGTGTGAATGACGGAATAGTTTGTTCTCTTTTTATGGCTCCTTCTTTAATGAATGCATACTTTGTATTCCATCCATTCATACTCATCTCGATCTCCTTACACTAAACACTTTTGTTGCTCATCTTTCTTCCCTCTCCCTTTCGCTCTTTTTTCCCACACCTTTCCTTTCATCCTTCGTTTTCATCCTCTTCCCATCCATCTCTTCCTCTGTGTTGTCACAGTAGATTTTCTTCTGCCTTCAGTGGGCCACTCTCTGTGGTGACATTTCACTCTGGCAGTCCTCAGAGACACTAACGGGGCTTGTCATCATCACTTCACCTTCACTTCTTCTCCTCTAAAATAAACCCATCATTTCTAATACCGCTCAAACGCTCACCGTCATTATGGTGTTACAGCCGCTCCGCCTCACTATTACTTTATTCTTTCCTGTTCTTAGTTTCTGCCTTCTTTTCTCCTCAGTGCAAAGTTCATTTCTCTTGGTATGGTCAGTCAGTCATAAATATTCAGCTGAAATCTTCATTTGCTATATGAGCAGATACAGTCCAAGTGAGAGTCCCATTATTCAACATTAATACAGTATTTAATATTTAAAATCTGATATTTTGGAGATTCATAATTGCATAATTATGCATGACATCAGTCCTTATTCATAATTTTTCTCTGACTTTAGTTTCCCCCTGTGAGTCTGTTTAATCTGACTTGCAGTTTTCTCCCCTAGCTCCCCCCTTTAACTCACTTATTGAACTTGTGTCCTTTCTATGCTTCTTTCTATGATTTACACAGCAGCAGGTCCTGATCAGACACAGCAGGAGTGCCAACCTCTGCACAGTGTGCGCGCGCGCGCATGTGTGTGTGTGTGTGTGCGCGCGTGTGTGTGTGTGTGTTCACAGGCCTTGAGATTTGCAATACCAACAAGGACGACCTGTGGTGAAGGCGCCCCGAGTGCTTAACCACCTATTGATCAAGTGCTTAACTTTATTATGTGTTTGCAACTGACAGTTTTCTGTGTGTGTGTGTGTGTGTGTGCGTGTGTGTGCGTGCGTGTGTGTGTGCAGTCAGACTCTCCAGGTGAGGATAATTGATGATGAAGAATATGAAAAACATGAAAACTTCTTCATCGTGCTGGAGGAGCCGCGCTGGCTGAAGAGAGGAATCTCAGGTACGTGATTATAACATGTTTCCATTTCTCTTCATTTGATGGATTTACTTTAGACTTTTGATCGATCGTCTCCAGCACACATGCGTGAAACCCTGATGTCATCTCCCTGCTCAAAACAAATGGATGTGTCGTTTCCACATAGAGGACAAACCGTCTAGTCAGACTGTTACGAAGTGAGAAGTTTAAATAAAATTCAAACAGAATCTTCTCCACATACACAAACTCATATTATCAAAGTGCCTTTTTATATACAAATAATACTTTCAAGCTATTTACGTCTAAATTTTATCTCATTTATTGCTCCCTGATGCACAAGTTTGATTGTGAACTGAATGAGAAGTGAGTCACGTGTTTCGACACTGACTCGACTTTCATCTTAGAATAGTTTTTTAACCGTGACGGTTAAAAGAAGCGCTAGTCGACGGTTATTCAGTGTAGAAATGTTTGCTTTGTATTTACAAGACATCATAGACGGGGCTGAGTACTGAACCTTGGCGTGTTTGATACTCGTCAAAACACAGCTGCAGAGATATCAAAGTACTGCCAATGTTATTTTCAAAAAGCTGCCGCTGAATTTCTCTTCTGACTTAAAACATTTGAGGCCATTTCACAGCTTTGCATGAAGCTTGTTTAAGAGTTTGCCTTAAACAAGCTTGTATAAAAATAAAATGTATACATTTTTATTTTTTCAGATTTAAAAAATATGCAGCACCCTGGAACAGAGGATTTGATTGTTTGGTCTGTTTTGCAGCGATGATGAAGCTCTGCCAAGTCTTCATACTCTGAGTCCTATCCATACTTTCTTACAGTTTTCAGCATAGCTGCTGTTTTTAGATCTCTCCTGAGAAGTCTCATTATGTCCACTTGTACGTATTCTTCTATGAGTGTCAAAGAGATCATCCATCAACCTTTTCCTTTTTGTTCCATTTTTGTGAAGTGTTGCATGTTTGTGTGGGTAAAAAAAAATACATCTTTTTTTAGTGGGCTCTGAGTCATCCAGGTTGTTTCTGCTGAATGTTGTCACAAAAATGCCACAGGATGTTCATGTAGACAGTTTCACCCTGGGGGATGAATTCGTGGTTCACAACGCTCTGATTGTCAAAAATGACGAGAAGGCTCCTGGTCTTCATGCTCACCTGCTCTTCCTGTCACTGGGATCACAAACTGGACTCTTACTGTGAAATCCGCAGAAAAGTGCTCAAATGCAGAGGCCCAGCAACTGACCTCCACACAAAATTTGGGTCAGTTTGAAACTTTCATTTTAATTTTAGTTATACAGCGCCAAATCACAACAACAGTTGCCTCAAGGCGCTTTATATTGTAAGGTAGACCCTACAATAATAAATGGAGAGAAAAGCCCAACAATCATATGACCCCCTATGAGCAAGCACTTTGGCGACAGTGGGAAGAAAAAACTCCCTTTTAACAGGAAGAAACCTCAAGCAGAACCAGGCTCAGGGAGGGGCGGCCATCTGCTGCGACCGGTTGGGGTAAAAGAAGGAAGCCAGGATAAAGACATGCTGTGGAAGAGAGCCAGAGATTAATAACAGGTATGATTCAATGCAGAGAGGTCTGTTAACACATGGTGAGTGAAGAAGAAACTGAAGGCTCTGCCTCCCATTCTACTTTTAAATACTCTAGGAACAACAAGTAAGCCTGCAGTGTGAGAGCCAAGTGCTCTAATGGGGTGATATGGTACTACAAGGTCATTAAGATAAGATGGGGCCTGATTGTTTAAGACCTTGTATGTGAGGAGCAGGATTTTAAATTCAAAACAGAAACAGAATTGAATGTTTGCGTTCTGCCTAAGGAGCTGAATGAAGGAAGAAGTCTGAATATGATCTCAAAGATGACCATGACTTTAAAACATGACTTTATTCTCTGCAATCCAAGGCTCTCAGCCTTTCAGTCACAAAATTAAGTTACACCTCTTCAGTAAATACACAGAAGAGGCTTTACAGCAGCACAGACTGCAGCTGGGCTTCATTTGTCCCAGATGAGCAGGTGGACTGCAGCACATTATTTTGTGTCTTTTCTTTTCCTTTTTTTCTTGTATTTGTTTGGAGTTTTTTTGTTTGACCCACTCTCCCCACAAGGATCGATTAAAATTTCATCTTACCCTACGAACAGAGAGACGCACGTCTTCAGGGAGACATCTTTCATCCATCGACACACACCGCCTGCTTTTCTCTGTGTAACGTGGAGACTGGACACTTCCTTTAAACTTCAGATGATTTTTCAGGCCGTCCTGTGTGTTATTAACTTGGACAAAACACTAACAGCTGAAAGACAGACGAGTAAGAAAAGAGGTCGTCGCTGAAGGCACTACACCAGGAAGAAGAACTGAAATCAATTTGTTTTAGTGTAAGGGCAAAATCAAAGACAAAAAGGTTTTTCTGAACTGTTAATGTTGACTCTCACTTGTGAGATCGGGTTTGCACTTTCATTGTGGAGTTTTGTTTTGATTGTGCTTTCCCTCCTGAATGTTCGCTGTTACTTACTGCTCTTCTTTTCTTGTCCACACGCCCTCCTCTCTCTGTTTTCTTCACAGCTCTGCTGCTCAACCAAGGTAAGACCACCTGATTAGTCCCTCTGCTTCAAACTGTTAGACCGTCTGAGTAGAGCCACAGCTTTTCATGCTCAGTCAATATGCTGATTATTTTCTGGAATAACAGATCAAATAGAGTGAAATAATTATATATTTATAATTGTTCTGGAGCCTTTTAAAGGGTTTCTAATGGGGAAAAAGGAGAAAGAAAGGGATTTTTGAATAACAACTGGTAAAGGTATTCAATTATCAGAGTCACTGATGATTCACGTTTAAGTCAGCTCTCCAGCAAAGGCTGACATTTAAAAGCGGTAGTTTAACCCACACGAGGTACGAACATATTTGGAGAGAGACGATAATAAATTCAGTCTGACTCAGCGCTCCATCATTCTGTTTGCTCTTCTGGCTTCCTGCTGATTCTGCCTCAAGGAGGAAGGAGAAAAATAACCTAATATCAAATGCCTCACTTCAGCGGCTTAACATGCACATATAAAACTCATCCATGTTGATACACAGGCTGTTTTTGACACCGTTTCTGAAGTTTTTAATCAGCAAAGTCTGGAAACATCACTGAATTGACATATCCACAGAGCACAGCCAGAGGATTTCTAGAGTAGTCTGGACACTGGAGTTAGGGGGTTGGCCACTCTGACAAGCATCACTTTGCTGTCTCACTTCTGCTAACTGAAATTGCTAACATGGATTTTTGACTTCTACCTCGGAGGAAACACAACTTAACAGATGATTGTAGACATGTACTCGAAATCAACGGAGGAAGGTTAAGCAGCATTCAAGGGGTAGATAAATGCTGCATTTACTTTGTCTTCTTCTTTCAGCTACCCCCTTTTAGGGTCGCTACAGAGGATCATCTCACCCTATCCCTAGCATGCTCCTCTGTCACACCAATATATCCACTGTGCCTCCTCTGCACATGTCCAAACTATCTCTGCCCTTGCTGTCTAACTTTGTCTCTCTGCTGTACTCATTTCTGATCTTGTCCATCTTGCTCACTCCCAATCAAAATCGTACAATCTTCATCCAGGTCCACCTCCTGTCTTTTTGTCAGTGCCACTGTCTCCAAACCATACATCATTTCCTTACACAGTTACTACTATCCTTCCATAAATTGCCCCCAGGACACTCGTCTCCACTCTCTTCTTCACCTCTTTTGCTTTGGATGGATGACTCCAGGTGTTTAAGCCCATCTACCTTCACTAGCGCTGCTCCTTGCATGTTAAATTTTCCGTCTGTCTCCCTCTCATTCAAACATTTGTTTTGCTTCTACGGATTTTCATCCCCCTTCTCTCCAGAGCATACCTCCACCTCTCCAGGCTCTCTTCCACACGCTTCCTACTCTCACTGCAGATCACAGTGTCGTTTCCAAACATCATAATCCACGGAGACTCTGCCTGATCTCGTCAGTCAACATGTTCATTACCACTGCAGACAAGAAGGAGGTCAGAGCCAGAGTACCACAGTTTCTCTCTCAGCACCCTATCATAGGCATGCTCTAGATCCACAAAGACCTTCTCTATACTTCTCCATCAGCACTCTCCAACCAAATATTGCCTCTGTAGTGCTCTTTCTCAACATGAAGCCATACTGCTACTCATTGATCTCCACCTTTCTTCTTAACCTAGCTTCACCAGCTCTTTGCCATGGCTTCACTCTATGGCTTATCAGCGTTTTCCCTCTGTAGTTACTGCACCTCTTCTCCAACACTTGTTCTCCATTCTGCAGGCATCTCACTCTCCAAGATTGTGTTAAACAATCTGGTTAAGTCCACTGCTTTCTCTCCTAGACATCTCCATACCTCTAAAGGTATGTCATCTTAACCAATGCTCATTCCACACTTCATCCTCTCCATAGCTGCTCTCACTTCCTGCTTGCTACTCCTCTATACTTCCTGATCCACTAACAGTATTTGACCAATCCATCCTCCTATCTCTCATTTTCTTCACTTATCAGCTACTCAAAGTACTCCTTCCACCTTCTTAACACACCCGTCACTCATTACTACATTTCCATCTCTATCCTTAATCTCCCCAACCAGCTGCACATCCTTTCCAGCTTGATCTCTCTGCCTGGCTAATCAATACAAGTCCTTTTCTCCTTCCTTAGTGTCCAGCCTTACATATAACTCACTGTGAGTCTTTTCCTTTGCCAGCTAGCCCTCAGTATTCCTGTCTATTTTCTCCATCTCCCTGACTATCCAACGTTTTCTTTGATAACTTCTTGCTTTGAATGCTGCCCTGTACTTCCTTGTTTCTTCCTATCGTCTTTCCTTGGATACACCAAACACCATCTTGGCAGTTTTCCTCACCACTACAGCTGTGCTTTCTCAGTTACTCTTCCCTACCACTCGGAGCCTGCCTCAACTCCTCCCTGAACTTTAATTCATCGTTCTTGTTCCTTCACTTGTTTCTCTTCTTGATTTCCAAAGTCATCCTACAAACTGCCTAGTTGTATTCTCCTCTGACACCAGTTTGCTAAATCGTCCACCTATGTGCACCTTCCTCCACCATTATGTCACCCTGCGCTCCTGCCTCTTCTTGAAGTACGTGTTGACCACAGTCATTTCCATCCTTGTGGCAACCATCCATCTGTTCTTCCACATTTCTCTCCTTACAACATATCTACCCAACACCTCCTCATCACTTCAGTTCGCTTCGCCTACATTCTGCTCCAGTCACCACCCTCTCGCCCTGAGGACACTCACTTCCACCCAACATCACCCCTTTGATTTCCAGTTTCAAACATATGATCGTGTCTGAAAATCTTTACATTTTAAAAGTCACCCATAATTACAATAATTATTCCAGATGGTTTTTATATTCTAGGTATAGCAAAGTTTTTATAGCCTCATATTTCCCTGTTTGCATCTGGACCACAGCAGAGCTGGCCTCTGTGAACCTCAGCACAGCACAGTGAGCAGTTTTTTAATAAAGGCTCACAAATAAATCAACACTTGCTGGTTTGTACAGATTTGTCAAAAACTAATTTGTTTATATTAAATGAAAATGCTTACATGATGTCCATAATGCTAAAGTTATGCAAGCAAAGAAGTTGAAGATATACTTAAAATCGAATCTTGGGAAATTTCTGTTACAGCAGCCAAAACGGTAAATACAGCCAATCAACTATCCATCCATCCATCCATTCGCTTCCGCTTATCCTTTTCAGGGTCGCGGGGGGTGCTGGAGCCTATCCCAGCTGTCTTGGGGCGAGAGGCGGGGTACACCCTGGACAGGTCGCCAGTCTGTCGCAGGGCTAACACACAGACAGACAACCATTCGCACTCACAGTCACCCGCATTCACACCTATGGGCAATTTAGTGTTTTCCAATTAACCTATCCCCACCTATCCCAATCAACTAATAGCTGGAAAAAGTATAATAACATAGAACAGCTCAAAAAAGCTCAATAAAGTACAAAAAATAAAGCAACATAAAATCACGTAGCTCAGTAAGTAAAAATCTATATATAATACAATAAAAGGGTTTATTAAAAGGAATAGCTTAACAAAATACAAACAATTGAATCAAATAATAGCAGCAACAAAAAGAGCTTACTCAGTCACCAGTAAATGTCAGATCACATTTAATTAAATATATGTTGAATATAAATCACACTCCTCCTGCATTTTTATTTCAGGAGCTCTTTTAAGTTTATGATCAACACAGACGATTAAAAAACAAAATCAATGCTCAGCTCTGCCAGCAGTAAACAAACAGGCAGCCATAACGTTTTTCCATTAGCTAAACATTCCCGAGTTTAGAGTATGCTTCCTGTCAAACTTGCTATCAAAGCAACTGAGCAGCTTTAACCTGAAATGACTGACCATTAGAGGCAGAAAAAGCATAAATGAGATGCTCATAGACTGAGGAAAAGTGCCCTGAGTGCAGGAAGCTCTCCAGTAGAAATAGCTCACAGTGACACTTGTTGACCTGAAGGCAATTTCTCATTCAACTCCATCGACTGTCACAGAGGGGGAGGCAGAGCTCCCTGCAGAGCTCCTTCCCTGAGGGAAATATGTTTGTGCTCAGAGGAAGCACCTTAAAGCTGAGAGAAGTCACACAAGCCGAGAGAGCGTGTGTGTGTGTGTGTGTGTGTGTGTGTGTGTGTGTGTGTGTGTGTGTGTGTGTGTGT
>VOQK01042614.1:0-18821 GCA_015052645.1 Benitochromis conjunctus | reverse complement strand
AACAGTGCAATAGTGCAATCAAGCATTAAGTGTGTGTGTGTGTGTGTGCGTGCATGCGCGTGTGTGTGCGTGCATGCGCGTGTGCGTGCGTGCGCGTGTGCGTGCGTGTGTGTGTGTGTGTGTGTGTGTGTGTGTGTGCGTGCGTGCGTGCGTGTGTGTGTGTGTGTCGGTGTTGGTGTTTATGACAGCTTGAAATAGTGCCAGTGAATACTGCCATATGCTGCTTTGCGCTCTCAGCCTTTTTGGAATTAGATGTAGACACCATAAAGTGGAGAGGGGAGGTCTAATCCTCGTCTCTTTTCATTCTTCTTTTCTCTGAGCAGAAAGGCCACGCGAGTAAATCACGCTCGAAACACAATGAGCTTTAAACTCAAGCTCTCTGTGAGCCACCACACTGCTACTACCTCTCTCTGGTGTAAGGAAAATACTGTTGGCTGTAATACAAACCCTGATTGGCTCTCGGTTATTTCTCCAAGATGAACTCTGGTTGGTGTAGCTGCCGTAGCCACTCTGTTGGCAGTTGATCAGTAAACCAAACTGAGCCATATGTCGGCGTAAATGAACTCTTTCTGCAAGCTCTTTAACGTTTTCTCTCTCAGACTGAAGCAGGCGAGTATATAAAGCATACGGTTTAGCTTGTTAGCATGTTGCATCGTTTCAGCCAGCTGAATTTATGCCACACAAAAATGTTAGTGTTGTTTTGGCTTAAAGTGGACCGTTTGTGCTCATTTCCACCTGCTTAGTTTCATTATCAGACTCTACTGGAGAAGCTTTGCATGAGTCAAAGTTCATGATGATCCTTAAACTGAAGGGATATTCTCACACTCCTCGGCGTATCCACAGTCTCAAACAAGCCGTGAAACTTTGGCCACCTACCATTGTACCTGTATAAATGCATGACAGCAAATAAGAAAAAGCAAAACAGGTGCACTTTGAACAGATTACAGACCACAAAGAATGCAGAATTTGTCAAATGTTATCACCTTATTTCTATTGATATCAGTGTATTCCCACCTTCAACACTAAAACAGCAACAAAAGTGCACATTAGGAGTGAGCGAAGGTGGCAGAGGTGACTACTGTGAAGGATCATTACATGTTGCTTGGTTAATTGATCAGAAGAAGGCCTCACATAATAAATTTTCCATTGGTTAGCACTGATTTATTTTATTTAAATATCAAAGGCACAATGAGTCGATTTGTGCAGTTATAAATTGTATTGTTTAAGTTATTTATTGTGCGAAATTCAACTGTGATTTTTTTTTCCACAAAGAGTGTTATTAACTTAAATTTCATAAGGAAAAATGTCCAGTACGGTCCTCCAGGACATCCTGGAAGTGGATTCACTAACAAATAAACCATTTCAACACATTTCCAGGATCTTCTATTCTGTTTATTGCCTGCCAAAAACTTGAACCAGTCAAGCAGTTTGTGGTATCGACATTCAGCCATTTGAATTACTGACTTTAAGCTGTACAAGCCCCACCCCAAACGTACCTGAACCTCTTTGAAACACCTTTATGCTCCCGTTGGTTTGGTTTTAATGCTGGTAGAAAATCTGAGTTAACTAGATTAACCAGATTGTTTATTTACTCTAAGATAATTAAAGTAAATTGGAAACACTACAGCTTAAATCACCACAATGATGATGGTGAAGATGATCATTTTAATTATGATCATAATAATTCTGAGTGATTTGAGCTGTTTCAGACCAAATATGATAATAGTGAAGTCTTGCGAAATCTTTTGGGGTTTTCAGTTTTTTTCTTTTTAAATCCACTCTCTGATCAAATTTACGAATGACTCTCATGTAAATCCCTGACTCACAGATATTCTGCCACCCACCTTTTGTCTCCATAGAGCCACACACAGGTATCTATCATGTACACATAAAGACTCGTATCATGGTGATGCACACAAGTGCCCCTTAAAATAAAACACTTGATTGTGGAAGGACCATTACAAGTTTCTTAGTTTCAGGCCAGACTCACTGTGCTTTCCTTCACATCCGTATTCCCACAGAGGGGACAGAGGGGCAGATGACTGCTGAGGAGGAGGAGGCTCGGAGGATAGCGGAGATGGGGAAGCCCATCCTGGGAGAGCACAGCCGCCTGGAGGTGGTCATTGAAGAGTCGTATGAGTTCAAGGTGATGATTCATCTTTTCCTCTTCCTCTGTCAGATCGCTGTCCTCTCTGTGCAGTAAAAAGAAATATATTGCTGTATGTGTTTTTTTAATGAAGTTATTGAATGTGTTCAAATTTAATACACTGATGACTTATTGATTATTGCCCCACAGCAGCTTTAAAGTTTATCACTCCAGTTAAACAATAAAAAAGAGAAGAACTAGCATAGAAACTCCATATAGGATAAAGCAGAGCTCAGCACGTTGTTTGAAGGAAGTTGCAGAAGACAGAGTGCAATAACATCCATTAGGATGTGGGCTTGTTTTCTCTCACCTCACTCAAACCTCGAAACCTTCACTAGAGTTGTAGCATTATTAGAAGAAACACAACAAACTTAAGCTGACTTGCAACAAGTTTAAATGCACACCTCAGTGTTTCCAAGAAAAGGTTTTTCCTCCTGTGGCCTCAATACAAACTCAACCAGTGTTTCATAGCAGTTGTGCGTTGGGTTGGGTTGAGTTGAAGTCCTTAACTGAGAGCAGTGAGTGTATGTATGACCCTCTGGATGGTTTTAACTTTGAAAAGACTCATTTCCTCTGACTGGATTGTGTTTAGTGGCTTAGGAATAAGAATTGGTTTAGGCAGGAGTGAGTCAGAGCCACCACAGGTCCAGAGCCATTGAGTTACTAACTTTCTCTTTTGTGCTATTTTAATTTCAAGTGAACTAATATTTCTCTGTTTTCTTATTTTGATGAATTTTACTTTTTTATAGACACACACTTCATGCCATACTCATATTCCATATAAGCATGGCATGGCGAGGGTAATAATCGTCCATTTATAAGGACAGGTGCTGCAATGCTTTCCTTATTACCACCTTTAGCTGGACCTTTTATTTATGAAAGAAAAGGAGGTAATTCTATCCCATCATGTAAATGTTAATTATGGTGATCCATCCATCCGTGTTCTTATCCAGTTCAGAGTCTCTCGGGTGCTGGAGCCTGTCGCTGCTGTCGTAGGCCCATTAGCAGGGTACTCTCTGGAAGTCGTCAGTCTACTGCTGCACTCACACACACAGAGACAACCATTCATGCCTACAGCCAATTTAGAGTCACCCAGTATGCATGTTTTTCATCTGTGGGAGGAAGCTGGAGGACATGCAGACACAGGGAGAGCATGCATCCGTGAGTCACAATCTTCAGGGTATTATCGACCCAGCAGGCATCCATGGTCACATCATGACGAAGCCTTTAGAGTAGGCGAGGTTGCATTCTCTGTGCACCGAGACTGTCTTTTCCTCATCCTTGTGGATTTTTCTTCACATCTTTCTTTGACCTCGTGATATTTCCATTGTACTGCAGACAGAGGTTAATTTACTGATTTCTGAGGGCAAAAACTGTGCTCTCCTGGCAGAGTTATGTAATCCACCTTTATGCTCTTTCTCACATTGTTAAACCTCGGTCTTACCCCTCTCTCAGTGTGCCGGTCTAAAGTGAGTTTAAATTATTGAAAATGCATGAGTTGCCCTCACTATAGCAGCTCAGGATGCAGACTCTCTTGGAGTATGTAGAGCATCCTCCCTGTGCTTCTTTCCTCTGCAAGCTGAGCCCAGCCCAAAGGTGCTTTGGGCTGGGCTCAACTGTATTTTAAGCAAATAAAAGCAGCCACCACCTCCACATAAGACCTCTGCCTCGTGCCTGCTCCAAGCCATAACATTAGATTAGTTTACTGGTGACAAACATGCAGAATGAGGTTTGGATGGATGATAATCCGTCACTTTTAATTACACTTCACAGAAGTTTAATTAAGGAATCGTATCAGGTCACTCATGTGAAAGGAACATTTCCTGTTCTGCTAGGAGGTTTTTATTGTTTTACATGTCTGAGTCTGTGTGAAATACACAAAATAAATAATTTAACCATCAACAAGTTCCCTTAATTCCTGTTATCATCAGCTCTTATGTAAGCGGTGGGTGTTTCACAGGTTTTAAATCAAGAAAATCCTTCTTAAATGCACCGAACAACACAAGTGCTGTCACAATAAGCAGTCTCAGAAATATGCCTCTTGTTTGCTTTTATGCTTTCCTCTGAATAATCTGGAATCTAATTAACACAAAATGTGTGAAAGCAGATAAGGTCAGCCCAACGAAGGACACGAACAACTCAAACACCAGTCTCACTCTAAGCCAATTAAATGCGAGCAGAAGCGTGGATTTGTTTGAGGATTAATTACACGAGGAACGAGCGCTGAACAATCATCAACAAAGCCGATGGATGAGAGCCATCATGCCATCATCACACCAAACGCCGTCCACTGAGACACCATCATTCTCCGTTTGATTAAACCAGCCCCGCGTGATCAAATAAAATTGTACTTGTCACTTATGATTAGTGGATAGTGTGAGTGACCTTGAGGAATAACACAGTCACCGTGATAAACATTGATATTTTATTCACCAGAGATCAGTGTGAGGGGGCCGAGAAGTATGCACAGCCAGTGGGAGAGGTGTGCGTGTCTGAGCTGTGTGCACTGTGTTATCTGCTCATTCTTGTATTTGCTGGTTAAATTACTGAAGTGAGTCTCACAGCTCTAAACTCAACCGAGCACGTTGAGCTTTTCCTTCATATGTTTGTGCAGCTGCAGACAAACTGCAAATATTTCATTCACACGGAGATGATTTTATCATCAATGTGATGATTTTGCTTTGAGGTCTACACACAGCTCCTCTAACTGAATCGAACCAGTGATGGGTGTGTCGTTATATGGAAAATACAGTCATCTGAATAGAAGAAGGAAAAAATGAAAGGTGAAGAAATCTGTGCCAGATCTGCTGCTGTGACTCTCACAAAGACAAACAAAGCCTGTCTTTGTGATGCGTCTGTTCAGCTTCTGTGATAGTTTGTAGGTAAACCATCACAGAAGTAGCTGTTATATTTCTTGACCTGCTCTGGCTCCGTGAGTGCACGTCAACATTAAAGTGTGCTGCTGCTGTGACTCTGAATGACTTTCAGTGACCAGAATCGATTGTGGTTCTTGCTGCCAAGGCTGCCGAAACCAGTTATTAGGTTTAGGGGCGATTGCTTCATGGCACAGGGTCAGGTAGGTTTGGAAAGCTTTTCTCCTTAATGAATGAAATCCGTTCAAACCATTCAAAAACAGCATTTTGCATTTACTCCGGGTTTCTTTGTCTAGCTTTATAATATCACATTTTGTTTGATGATCTGAAATATAAGCGAGGGGGCAAAAAGCTTTTTCACACACTGTAACTGTCAAAACTGAAGCATATGCCCAGAAATCCTCGTCCTCCCAACACTAATGCAGCGCAGAAGCATCTTTTATTAGAGCCGTCCCACCTGCTGGCTGCACTTTAAGCCAAAACCTCCTCCCGACAGGTAAACTGAACTTCATGTGTGTGAGTTGTTGGACGGCCCCCTAAATAGTTAATTTTTAAAACTTTTGCATCATCAGAACTACAATAATGAGTTTCTGATCTGTCTTCTGTCTTCTTCCCTTCAGCTGCACATAGCACGCCTAACAAGCTCTCTCTCACCTGAGTGACTCTTGTCACCTGTCCTTGGATTTAATTGCTTGCTAATGAAGTGTGTTGTGCTTGTGATTGGCAGAGCACTGTTGACAAGCTCATTAAGAAGACCAACTTGGCGCTGGTTATCGGCACACACTCCTGGAGGGAACAGTTTGTGGAGGCGGTCACTGTCAGTGCAGGTGAGCTCTGTTTGTGTGAGTCTGTCAGTGGACGCATCACTAGAGTGAACAAACAGCTGTCACATGGACACTCTTTCCCCTTTAACGACACAGTCAGCCACTCTAAGCAGGAGCTGTGAGCGTGACCGATGTTTTCTTAAAGGAGGATCATCTGAAGTTTGTGATATTGAATCTCTGTCTGTAAAAGTGCCATTAAAGAGCCTACTGTGCTTTAAAGATGGGTCCACACATGCACACATGAAGCCTCTCTAATGACTGCTGTGACACATTGATTCATAAGCAATTAAATTGACCTTTTAACATTTTTTAAACTAATGAAACTGAAAGAAAAGCTGTTCATCCCTTATTTACAGTAAAGCCCCACATTCGCACTTCAATCATGTTAGCTTAAGACACCTGGTTGTTCAGGTAGGTGGTTTTGGTTCCTCAGATTTGTATGTATTACTTTAAACTAGAATTTAGCCAAGTTACAGTCTCTTGGTACGACACACAGAAAATCACCCCTCCCAATTAAGATGCTAAATGGTTACCAACCTGGCCGGTAACAAGAAGATTTAATAAAGACAAATAGGAGGAGAGGTTCCCTCCCTGGCCTCCTGCATTACTGTGTCAGCTGTAGCTAAACAGCAGTTCAGAGTTCAGCACCATCAGCTGTGATACAGCTTCCTGTCTGTGTTTGCTGTCAAGTTAACTATCTCCACATTAACCCAGAGCTCAAGTAAAAAATGTATAACAAGGTGCATCATATTCTAGGTGCATTACTGGACCCTGACTTTTACAGTTTCAGGCTAGTTTTCTCCCTGAATTATGTCCAATCACATTTTAATGTGCTCAAAGCAGTGAGCTCAAAATCCCTCAGGCAACATAAAGTCTGCCCTCTTTGTGTTTTTTTAATAAGGAGGTGTCAGAGTTTTCCCAGCTTTGTTTTCGAGGATATTGATATTGGCGGTTTAAAAGCTGCCAGCTGAATTTCACTGAAGGAGAAAACTGAACAATTGTTGTGGGTAAAATGGGAATTTCACCAAGACGGCACCTTATACCAGGGTCACAGACTGTATATAAAAGACATACTGTGACGTCACCAATTAATTAGCGTTGTGGGGTCTTGAGCTAAAGGACAGGTGGATCTGTGTTAGAATCTAAGGGACGCTGTGTCTTCATAGGTGGGTGACTTGCAAATCCCATGATGACACATACCCTGCTTTATCCTCTATCCACAAAATCCACAAAATGACCTTCATGTTCTTTTGATGTGATGTGAAATTAGCAATTAAGAGCATGTACAAGTCTCGTTTCTGCAACCTCAAGAGTCCCCACCTTTCTGGTCATTTAAAAGAATTTCATTTCAAAGAATGGCTTTATTTTCCAGACCTGGAAGCTATTTTTATACACAGTATGTACTCAAAGTGCATTTGCCACATTGTATCCTCAGATAAAAAAAGAAAAGATTAATTCTTCTTCTTCCACACATAAACAGCTGATTCATCACAGAGACGTTGCCCTTAGCCAGAGAGAGCAGAGTAGCAGCAGAGCTGTGGGAACACCCTACCCCGGGTCGCTGAGGTGTTTAATCATCATTATTGTCTAGTCCTACACCCACCTCTCCTGGTCCCTGTAGCCCAGTGTGTGCTGTAGGATTTTCTGTTTCCTCTTATTGGATTCAAACAGCATCTACAGCATGTCACATGACATCACATGAGTATTTTCTGCACAAAAGCATGCTAGCTTGTAATGCTGCTGTTGTTATATTGTCTCACTTCCAAAGGTGTTGATCTGTAAATGTTTTATAGAAAAAGCACATTGAAGAAAATAGAGTCGGCCATTCTTATGGAAACACCGATGTGTCAGTCTGTCATTGAATTCTGTGTGACGGTGTGACTTCATTGAAATGTAAAACCATAATATTCTAGCTAATTTGTGCTAAATGAGAAAAAGATGCTTGAATTTGACGTAACAATTATCAATCCAAATCCAATCCAATCCAACAAAGCACCAAATGTTGCTGAAAACTGGTCCTTTAATCAGTACAACTTATTAACGTGTTTCAAGTCTGTAGTGTAAAAAAATTAATAAACATAACATTTTAAATAGTCGCCTATTTCAGGCATGAAGGGTCAGTGGAGGTCAGATTTGTAAGTGAAGGCCACCATCTAGTGGCAGTGACAGACAGTAGCAGGCAGTCAGTTAACTGTCAACTTAAGTCATTCAAAACGATATATCCCTTGAAGCATATTTCCGTGTGTAGCTGTGATATTTTTATCATAAAAATGTTTCCTGTATCGTGAATTTATCTAATTCTACAACTTTTCATTGCTTTTAGCAGGAATTAGCGCCTGTTATGGAGCGGATGATGGAAAATGTTGTATTTTTACCATGATGGGTTTTGATTTTACTGTATTTAATTTTCCACAAACAAAGACAATCTGATTTGTATAACGTAAGAGATGATAACTCTTCTAATAAGCTTATTTTTTTTAACATTGCAACATTTAAGAAATATGTAATAGATAAAGGAACCAGTAAAGGTATGATAAAGATTCCTGTACAAAACTCAAAGACCACTCGGTCCTTTAAGGAGCTAAAATAGTTTGCTCACTTCAAGGTTAGATAGCTACGAAAATATATCACTGTGTGTTTGGCTCCTCCAGGTGACGGCGATGATGACGAGGAGGAAGGTCGTGAGGAGCGCCTTCCATCTTGTTACGACTACGTCATGCATTTCCTCACCGTCTTCTGGAAGGTTCTGTTTGCCTGCGTCCCGCCAACAGAGTACTGGAACGGCTGGGCCTGCTTCTTCGTGTCCATCAGCGTCATCGGCCTCCTCACCGCCATCATCGGGGATTTGGCATCGCATTTTGGCTGCACCGTGGGGCTGCGGGACACCGTGACCGCCGTGGTGTTTGTGGCACTAGGAACTTCCATTCCAGGTGAGTAAATGTCCCGTTTCACTGAGCGAGAGCAAGAAAAGGCAGAAAGTAGCACGGATGATTCGATTGCAATGATTGGATGATTGTAGTGTCACTTTGTAACTTGTAACTCTTTGTAGTTGTTTTGTCTCTTTCAGTCATTTTGCATCATTTTGTTGTTTTGCATCTGTTTATAGTCATTTATTTGTACCTTTTGTGTGATTTTGTAGGTGTTTTGTTTCAATTGAAATCATTTTGTTTCATATCTGTTTCTTTTGTTTTGTGTGTCTTTGTCATTTTGCATCTTTTTAGTTGTTTTTAGTCACTTTTTTGTCATTTTTGTGACTCTGACTCATTTTATATCTTATTGGGCACAAGCTTTGAGCCTCTTTAAAGTAATTTTGTGTCTCTCTGTAGCTGCTTTGAGTTTCTGTCAATTATTTTGTACCATTGCAGTTACTAATTGCTTTCTATTAAAAACTTTTTCTGGGAGGGTGTGTGTGCATGCGTGTGTGTGCATTTGAATTTTTATGACTCACATTTTCCACCTTTTCCTCCTCCAGACACCTTTGCTAGCAAAGTGGCCGCCATACAGGACCAGCACGCCGACGCATCGGTTGGAAACGTCACTGGCAGCAACGCGGTCAACGTGTTCCTGGGGATCGGAGTGGCGTGGTCAGTGGCCGCCGTGTACTGGAAAATCAAAGGGAAGGTGTTCCAGGTGGATCCGGGATCACTGGCGTTCTCCGTCACGCTCTTCACCATCTTTGCGTTCATCTGCATGTTCGTGCTATTGTTCAGACGCCGGCCCTCCATTGGCGGAGAGCTCGGCGGGCCAAAAGTGTCCCGCCTCCTGACCACCCTCCTTTTCCTGGGTCTGTGGTTCCTCTACATCCTCTTCTCCAGCCTGGAGGCCTACTGTCACATCAACGGCTTTTAAAGAGGAGATGACGAATGTTCCAGAAGAATTTTGCACAGCAGCACACACAAAATCTTTGACTCTCAGTCCATTCGGTCCACGGTTTAACACGAAACTAGTGTAAGATTCATCTGGTTAATAGGGCTTCAAATACATGTTCACAAACACACAAACACTACATTTTAGCACGTGTAAACAGCACATTTCAAACACACTCATTGTTACTTCAAAGAGAAAGTTAAGAGGGTTAAGAGGAAGTATTTCTGGAGGGTGAGAGCGTGAATAGGAAAGGTTACTATGGATAGTTAACAGGGAGCAGACGGAGAGTGACGTGAGATTCAGAGGTGAAAAGAAGGTCAGGTCAGTCAGAGTTGGCTGTTTTAGTCACTTTAAAGCCAGGTGTGTTTATTTTGGAGGAGTTCACTTGCAGGATCAGAAACGCGTGAGCAAAACATCCTCATCAGAGTGGCGTTGAAGGAAAAATCCCTTAGTTTTCCTTTAGTCTCTCATTCAAACCATCAACTCTACAGCTTCATGTTTCTTCACTGAGGAGGTGGAGGAGCACTGTATCAAATAAGGAGTCGAATGTTTACAACAACATTACATTTGTTTACTACAAGAGGTTCTTATATAGTGGTGATGCTTGTCTAATACACAGTATAGCTGAAGGTGGTTCTCCACACGCGCTGTAAATAGTCCAAACCGGTGTATATAAAGAGTGTAGTGATTTTACAGGGCAGGCTGCCGCACAAAATGAAGCAGAGGCAGAAAACTTGCAAAATGAGATGCAACAGCCAGGTTTCTACTGTCGCCGCCAGCAAAGCTTCGATGAGTTTCAAATTCACGCACAGACTGGAACATTACAAATGTCAGCAGTTTTAGTTTTAGCCACATGCTAAGTGGAAAATACAAGTTTTAGTGGCCAAAACAAGCAAATAAGAAACTGCATACGTGTAACACTGACTGAAAGAACAACCTTGTATTTTTTGCATGTATAGCCATGTACAGAGCATCTTCACATTCTGTGTCATATATATGCGATGAAAAAGGGAATAACCAGCCTAATTATCCACCTGTAAATGACATCCGTGTGTTTTTGTGTCGACTCAGTGAACAGAAACTGTCAGCTAGTACTTGATGTTAAATCTTCCTGTATAAAACAGAAGAAGCTGTTTGGTCCGTTTGGAGGAACAAAAAGGACATTTTCCTCTCCTGAAGGACCAAATATGCGCTCACACACTCCCGATGTGTGCAGTGTCATTTAAAAACTTCGTCTGAGGCAGTCAGATGGGCTGATGAGCTGCAGTCAGCCGTCACTGTGTTACTGTTAGTGGCAGACGCGTCTATTCCTTTATCTCCGGCGACAGCAGCATGGGCAGACAAACATGTACGGGTGGTTCAACAGGACTTAACAGTGTTAGTTTACTCTCAAAAATAAAGTCTCTAAAGTTGCTGATTGCAATCATCAACATCCGGTCTGCAGCATTTGTTAGGAAAAAGCTAATAATCCACACATGAATTAGGCTGCAGGACTGTAGACTACAGCACACTGATGCTTTAAGACAGCAAACAAAGAATGCCTTAAGGAAAGCTCAAGTAAAAAAATCTAGTATTTAAGATTTCTGCTGTACAAACTGCCCAGGCTGCACTTTATTTAACGTAACTAAAACACTGTGTTGTGTTTTCCTCCATTGTTCGGCTAACACCAGATCCAGGTGGACCCATCATGCTGTCCCGTGCAGTGTAGGTCATCTGTTCATCTCTGCTTAGAGCACAAGTACCAAACATGTTCAAAACTTAATTTCCTTCTTTATGGAAAGCCTGCGCACCGTTTGTAATATCTAAAAAAGGTTCTGATTAAAGACCAGAGGGTCTACTTCAAATGAGCAGCACGGGTGCAGCAGAGTCATCACAGTGCCACAGCAGAGATTGGTTTCAGCGGGAAAGGCGTTAGGAAACACAGCTCTGCGAGGCATGCACTTGTTGCTCAGTATTGCATGGCAGACTTGGAACGAATGTTCACAAGCTACTGAAGAAACCGGCTGCTAAATGCACCATAAAACGCCGAATGGTGTGCGAGCACGCTCTGATTGGTTGCGACATTTCCACGCTGACATTTCAGGGCTATTACGTTCAGCACTGAGAAGCAGGAAAGCCAGCGTGTGAAAAATGTCACAACAAACAGCAGTAAGATTGTCTTATAATAATAATACTAATAATGACTACAAGCTTGAATTATTATTATTATTATAGCTGCCTCATTTCAGTCACATTACATATATTTGTTTGAGGAGATTGCATTATAAACCTCTCACCCACAGATGATAAGTGCTATACAAGTGGAACTCTTTATTATTGTTGTTAAACGTGATCATTTGAAAAGGATTCGATTGGTTAACCCTGACTAACTTTGTAAACTTTCTAAAATCCAGTTTTGTATCTTTTTCCTTGCAGATGTAGCTACGGTAGATTTTTTTGTATTTCTAAGCAACATTTAGGATCGTTTCAGTGTATAAAGCTGGTATGTAGACTACATGGTGTCTGAATTTAGTGGATTAGACTTTGATATATTTCCCACAGTGAGGAATCTCCCCTTTAACTGCTCAAACGGTGTAGTTGTGCATCATAACCAAACTTTAAAGCATCTAATTTACTAAAATACATGGTCCGCTAACTCATTTATGTCTGTGTTTTTCATGTATAGTTCTTCTTGTGAGATTATTTATATATTTATTTATTTATAGAAGATTATTTCTCTAAGCGTAAGATGTGCTGCAGGTCCTTGAGGCGAACAGTTTGGAGTTTATTGGAGGAATTAGGTTTCAATGTGCAATACCAGAAAAGGTTCAGCTGCAGCTTACTTTGTTCGAGCTCGGTCCGTGTCGCTGCCGCAGTGTTTGTCATAACCTTTAACAGTGTACATCTCTTCATGTTGTCCTTGTGACGGAGGAATTCTGAGTGTAAGTAGCATGTTTACATAAAGAAACAGTGTGGAACATTGCCAGTATAGTTGTCAGTCTCAGGCTGTCGTGAAGTTTTGTAGATATTAGCGGTGAGGCAGGTTTGTTGTGTGTGAGGTTCAAACAATCGCCTGAACACTAGTTTACTCACTCAAACCACCAGGTGGGACCAAGATTAGATATGACAGACGCACACACACACTTGCAGAGGTCTGCTGAACTCGTGTGTAATGACCAGCACCAACAGGAACAGAGCGAATCGCCTCCATGACGTGTGCATTTGTGACCTCGGTGTGGCCCAGGAGCCAAAAACAGAACTGTCTACAATGTCCGGACAATGTTCCATGTTTCCACAGACTTCTGTACTAACTGTTGGCCTTTGGCCTTCGCTGTTCTGTAGCTAGATGTAATGCCCCGCCCCCAGCTCTTTTCAGCCTCCCCTACTTTCCCGCCCCTCGCCAGCGTGCATCCATGTTTGCTTCCCCTCCTGTGTTCCCCTGCACATGCATGATGAAGCCCGGTGTACATGCGTTATAGCAGCATGGTCTACTGTGATGGATGCCTGTAGGTTATTTTGTCAGATCGATTCCCCTCAGTAGGATTTCAAAACATCAGAGTCTCCTTGTGAAATAAAGTGTGACACGCACAACCACAGCTCGGTTCAGACAGACTGAACAGAAACACACACACACACCATTCCTGAGGTCAGAGTCTCCTCCTCATCTGTTTCTGTAGAAGCTGTGACGAGATCCTGCTGTGCTGGGTCCAGGCTCCATCCCAGGTCATCTTTTTGTTTGTTGGTGTACGATATTTCAGTGTCTGTGTTCGTGTTCAGCCTCCTCTTCCTCCCCTCCCGGGTCTTGCTCTTCAGTCTGTCTCTCTGTGAAGTTGTTTCCTGTGATAATGAAAATTTCTCTCTGCCTGAATCTTTGTAGGGAAATAATGACTGAAATTACTACAATGTCATGTGATAGACATTTACATTTATTCGATACTGTAATAAATTAACTGAAGATGATAGTTAAGGTTTTTTTTAATGAAATGCAAGAAAAAAAAATCTTAGAAAAAGCTCTGTTTTGAATCATGGCATGAGGTGTAATGTGTTCCTGAAAGAAAACGAAGGTCTTTA
This sequence comes from Benitochromis conjunctus, assembly GCA_015052645.1. Lineage (NCBI taxonomy): Eukaryota > Metazoa > Chordata > Actinopteri > Cichliformes > Cichlidae > Benitochromis > Benitochromis conjunctus. The sequence continues at coordinate 5,061 of VOQK01042614.1, read as the reverse complement.
ATCAAGTGAAGTTGACCTTATTTAAATATAGTTTATTTATTTTCAAGGTTCAAAGTGTCTGAGTCATTATTTTATAACTGAACCAGTATAGCAAAGTCAGCATACATAAAGCATGAGAGTGTATCGTAGAGTCATCCGGCTGTCAAACACCTAATCTGAACCTAAAGGACATTTTTCACGTCTCGACTCATAAATACACTGAAATATTTTGCAGACTCATAAGTAATGGTGGTCACCTCACAGTGAGAGGGTCCTGGATTTGAATCGGTGGGCTGGACTCTCCCATATGTACCCACATGAGTACCCCATGTGCATGTTGTGTCACCTGGTGATGACTGATTAGCTGAATGAATAGTTGCCTGTGTCTCTGTGTCAACAGACTGGTCACCTGTCCCAGGTAAAAAAGGGAAAAAGATGTATAATAGTGGCAGCACATCATTGTTTATTCATTATTAACTACAAACACAAAGGTAGGGGTCGGACAGTCACACAGTTATTGTAACTTTGCCTCTGCACAGTGGACTTTAACTCAAACAATGAAGTCGTGATTGAATGTCTTTCAACATTAAGCTTTAATTTAATGGGGTTTCATTAGCTGAGGATTGTTATACATGGTCCCCCATTTTAAAAGGCTCAAAAGTACCTTATGCACTTTCATGTCCATGTGAGGCCTGTTCCCTCATTTTCACAATAAAAGCAGATCAACAATCTGGGATTGATTCCAAGGGCTGAACTTCCATTTCATAGCTTTTCAATGACACTCAATATGAAGTTCAAAGAGATGCTGATGAAAGTGAAGGAGGCCATCAGGTTTCACCTCCTCCTTAGTTTGAGAACAACTGTGGAGACACACAGACCAATATCTCCTCTTTGACTCCCACCACCCACTGAAACACAAATTTGGGTGATCAGGACCCAACACCACCGGGCGGCGAACGTGCACCTGATGATTTATGCGGCTAATCTACAGCGCAGCTACGTTATAGTCACAAACCTCTCTGAAACCCTATGCCAGGACCTGACCTGCAGCTCCCTAAAACCGTAAAAACATGTCACGTCAACGCTGCACACAACTGTTGTGACTGATCTCTTCTGATCTGCTTCTGTTCTAGTCCTCCTGTGTATTTCCAGGTTACATCCTTTTTGCCCCAGTTTTTGAATTTATCAATAACAAAATAACAATCACTATCAAAAAATAAGGAATAATAATAATACCATCAATACAAGGACTTAGAAATATCAGCAAATTCCTGGAGTGAGATCACTGAAACTAAAAGAATGGGCATGCGGGAATGTACAAAGATGTGGAAAAACTGGAGGGACAAATATGTTTGTCCCTGAAAAAAAGACACAACAAACAGTGTGGACCTGGGAGGGAAACAGTCCCAGCATTTCATCTGTTTCTATCAGCAAACACGACCGTGCTCACACGTAATACACCAGAACAAGCATAAATAATGGCATCATTGTCAGTCATCACAGTTCGAGTCAGCTATCAAAATTGGCACTAAAAACTCCTCATAGCTTCTTTAAAAGACTTTGTTCAGAGACTTTTTGACACTGTCCATTAAATGTTCTCAGCTTTATCTGAGTGTCTCTTAGTTTTCGACTACTTGGTTAGTTTAATTTTTTTTACCTTGTTTAGTCGACTAAGAATCACCCTCCTCTGCACATGTCCAACCCGTCTCAGCTTCACCTCTCCCACTTTGTCTCCAAACCGCTCAGCCCAACCCAAGCACACATGAATGACCTCTTTTCAAGTTGCAAAGACACATGAAGTACTTCACAGCGTCTGGTGTGCGCCGGCCCATCTGCTCAGTGTCAAGATTGCTGCTGAAGCACTAAACTACAGTGAACCAAATAATTCCACTGAACTCACACTGCAGTGATGCATCAATTTTATTCCAATTAAGTTGTTTTTAATATAGTGCCAAATCTAAGCAGCACAATTAAGGGAGGATTCAGGGTCACCTGATCCAACCTTAACTATATGCTTTATCAAAAAGGAAAAGATAGCCCCGCGCCCCCTGCCACCCTGAAAAGGATAAGTGGAAGCGGATGGAAGGAAGGAAGGAAGGCAGGAAAGTTTGAAGCCTAATCTTAACGTAGAGATAGTGTCTGTCTCCCGAATCCTAACTGGGAGCTGGTTCCACAGTAGAGGCGCCTGAAAGCTGGATGCTCTTCCTCCCATACTTTTAAATATCCTGTGTACCACGGGTAAGCCCGCAGTCTGAGAGTGAAGTGCTCTAATCAGGTGATACAGTACTATAAGATCTTTAAAATAAGATGGGCCTGATTAGTCAGGACCTTGTATGTGAGGAGCAGGATTTTAAATTTGATTCAGGATTTAACGGGGAGCCAATGAAGGGAAGCCAGTATGGGAAAAATATGCTCTCTCTTTCTATCATCGCCAGTCTTGGTGAGTTGTTCATTTCCAAGCTGTACAGATTAGTGTAAGTTATAGTTGAAGTGTATCAGCTGAGAGGGCAAAGTGGCTTTACTCGGCGGGCCACACCCCCGATGCCCAGCCATAACGCTGACACTAGCTCAAACTGAGCTGTCCTTCTGATGTACTCGTTTCTGATTTTGTCCATTCTGCTCACTCCCAACGAAAGTCTAAACATCTTCAACTCTGCCTTTCTGTCAGTGCTACTGTCTCCAAACATACATGACAGCAGGCATCATTACTGATCATCATTCTGTATTTGTTTCTACCAACTTCTCTCTGGAGCATAACCTCACCAAAACTGTTGGTATTTAATATACCATCGCTTAAAATCACCACCACTGCGCATGCTCAAACCTAGGTAGCCGCCTGAGCATCAATTAGCAGGTTGGAGCAGATTTTTAGTAAGTAATTTGTACCTAATACCTTACTAATTAATAATTATTAGCTAATGTTGAGACCGCCGTGCCGATGAAAAACGCCCTTTCAGATTTTTGGGTAGTTTTTAAAAAGTTTGTTCCGGTTGACTGACTCGCGGCTCTTCGTGGGTTTGTGGAGGCGAGGAGGTCTCAACTCCAGTCGCCATTTTAGTAATAATGACTTAAAAAACTAAAAAGATTTGCGTTAATATTTGCAGTTCGTCACCGAGTGGTTAATTTGTTTAGCGGAGCGTGTAACATGAAGAGTGCAGTTAGCCCTCCGCGCCACCAGAGGCCGCTACTGAAATGCGTTTTTTCTTAACTAGAAACGTAAAAACATTAATTTACTTTAGCAGAAAGAGTTATTCCGTTTTGTTAGTGGAAATAGCGCCTGTATTTAACGTAATAAGCGTGAGTTTTAACAGTAATGTTGTTAAATTAAGTTTAATTTTAGTTTTTTGTTGCTCTGCTTCCTATTGGATCAAGGCGTACCACGTGTCCAGGAAAGCAGGAGCAGCTTTATACGTTATTATTAGTTAACCTTCGTCAACGTGACACCGGGTATACATAACCTGATGATCTCGTGGCCTGATATGATGTCATAGATGATGTGATGGCCTGAAACAAAAACGAGATTATGTCCCGAACCGTGAGTGAGGGAGACGGTGCGGGGAGTGACTCCGTCTGCTCCGACGTATTTTCGGTATCGCTTCTCGGCCTTTTGGCTAAGATCAAGTGTAGTATCTGTTCTTATCAGTTTAATATCTGATACGTCCCCTACCCGGGGACCATATATTAAATTGATTTTTGGAACAGGGAGATGGAATAGGGGCTTGCTCCGTCCACTCCACGCATCGACCTGGTATTGCAGTATCTCCAGGAACGGTGCACCCCCCTAGATATGTGGAAAAATAATTAAAGCTTAAATAGCTAAACATATCAGCGGTGAAACACAGTTTCTTGTTGCAAAGTGCTGGTAGTAGAAGGAATGTACTTTCTCCCCTGCTCCACCTGGCTTACATATTCCCCATACATGAATCAGTTACAAACGAAATTATACGGTCAATGTTTAGTTTCTTTCGGGGTGGTCATGAATATATTAAACAGGAAATTCTTCAATCTGTAGAGAATGGTGGTAAAAATGTTCCACATACCCCTTTAAAGCTGGATGTGCTTTATTACGGCAACTTGTGCACCTTATTGTCTGAAAGATATATGGATAAATGTCAAATGTTTCTCAGATGTTGGCTTTCTATTCCCCTGCATTTTTTAATTACATGTGATAACGATTCATCAAAGGTTGACGATACCCCCAAAAACACTTCAAATACATAATTAAATGAATGAAAAACACCAAGACAGTAAAGATATAAATATTATAAAGAAGGATAAGATGTTGTACAGGAAATTGGTTGAGAGGTTCAAAAAGCCCGTGCTCACTATAACATCAGACATTGGGACTAGGGCACAGCTGAAAGCATTGGATAATGGGCTAAAAGACTTTAACTGGCTTATACTACATACATCTCACCCCAGTGAGATCAACATTATATGCCCATAACCTAACATTAAACAAATATTGTTCAAGGGAAAATTGTTTCAAAGAGTTTGTTTCAGGACAAAACATTGTTTTATGTTTTGTGGGATTGCCGTTCACTAGATCCCTTTGGAACTTACTGAGAAAACGATTAGCTTGCCTTGTTTTACTTACTTATGAAGATATTGTATTTTATGACATGAAAAATGTAAAGTAAGAAAATCTATTGCCAGCGGTGAACTTGGTATCGTTGATAAAAGTTATGTCTGGAAATGAGCTTTGCAGAAAGCTAAATTGTGATCATAGAGTTCAGACTGCTTATGACGGAAAATCACCTTACTGCTTCTTTCTGTTGTTTACACACAAGGAAGCTCTTAGAGAATACGCGTGCAATAAAAGTGTTGTTCCTGCTCCAGGACAGCAGGGGGCAGCAGCAGGAGGACAGTGAGCTGTTCAGCAGCACATAACAAAGGAACAGGAAGTGGTTGTGCTGTTAGCAGAAAACGTGTGTGCTTTGTGTGTTTTTTCTTTTATTTCTACACATCAGATGTGAATCAAACAGTTTTCAGCTGCAGTTTGATTTAACTTGGAGTTACTTGAACTTCCTGTTGGTTTGTTGGTGGATTTAAGGTGGTTAAATGGATGAAAACATGGGATCT
>VOQK01042612.1:0-22543 GCA_015052645.1 Benitochromis conjunctus | reverse complement strand
GGGACATTGGCTATCACTGACATAATCTTTTTTATGGTCTGTATCACTTAAACTGGGTTAGAGTCCCCTTTTCCTTGGAAACTCCCTTAATTCTTAGTGTTATAGATTAAGCAAGGTTCTGGAAACAGAGACTTTTGGGCTATAGTAAAATGATTTAATCACTCAGTTGCAGTAGATTTGTCAGCTGCAGGTCCCTGATGCAAATCTCCCAGTCCACCATATTCCTAAGGTGCTCTATTGGATGGAGAACTGGTGACTGTCGAAGCCCTTTGATCCAGTCTTGAACATGGCAATGAGTTCACTCAATTCTTAATCATGGCAATAAAATAATGGATGCATTATCCGGCTGGATACAACAGGGTAATGCATAAAAGCCAGCCATAAAAAGTGGGAAAACTGTGGTCATAAAGGAATGTATGTGGTCAGGCAAATTGTGACACTCAAATGATGCTCAACTGGTATTACGGGGCCTAAGTGTCCAAAAAAATAAATATCCCCTACACTATACAAGCCAGAACTGATCCATAGTTTCATGCTGTTTACTCCAAATTCTGACCCCTTGAGTCTCAAGTTCTGGTGCTGAAGGTTCGATCACTGGGTGTTTTTCTTTTTCAGACAATTTTGGATAAACCGTAGAAATGGTTGTGTGGAAAAAACCCAGTAGAGCAGCAGTTTCTTAAATAATCAGACTAGCCTGTCTAGCACCAACAAATATGCTACATTCAGACTCACTTAAATCCGCTTTACTCCCCATTCTGAAGCTCAGTTTGAATTTGAAGCTGTCTTGACAGCATCTACGTACATGCCTGAAGTTTAGTTTCCTCCTTCATAAGAACTAGTGAGGAAATATTTTTATAACTCACCTGTTTGGCTATTTGGAGTCACTGAACTAGTTCTATCCACCTAGTTTGTATTGTTTGTACTACCCAATGGATTTATGTTTCAATTTTGGAAAGTGGAATTCAAGTATTTTGTTAGTGTGTTAATATTATTATGTGACTTTATTACTGTGGGTTGCACATGTAAATGTGATGAATGTAACTTACTAACCAAGATTGCTAGTATTGAAAAGGAATCTTGAAATAATATTCAACTATCCATCCATCCATCTATCCATCCATCCATCTATCCATCCAGCCATCCATCCGCTTCCGCTTATCCTTTCTCAGGGTTGCAGGGGGCGCTGGAGTCTATCCCAGCTGTCTTAGGGCCCCCTAATTGGCTAGAGGGGCAAAAACAAACTATAAATATGGCTACTAACATGGTCAAACCAAAGAATGCCAAACCACTAAAACCTTGTGCCAGACTTGGAAGTAAGAATTGCAATCAAATATGTGACATAACTGGAGTCTTTCAAATGGCTGTGGAAGAAATTTGGCTCACGCTTTGCAGAATTGTTTTGATTCAGCCATATTGGACGGTTTTCCGAGAATGATCAGCTTGTTTAAGGTCGTGCCAGAGCGCATTCAAGTCTAGAATTTGATTAGGCCACTCTAAAACTTCATTTAGTTCTTCTTAACCATTCAAAGGTGGACTTGCTGGTGTGTTTGTGATTATTGTACCGCTCCATTACACAAGTGTGATCGAGCTTCATATTGGATGGATATGCATGGATATTTTCTTTCAGGATTTTTATGTAGAGAGTAGAATTTATGGTTCAATCAATTATGAAAGTCATCCAAGTCCTGAAGTAGCAAAGTAGCCTCAGACCATCACACCACCTGGTCTGAGGCTTATATAATGTTGATATAATGTTCTTTTTATTAAATGCTGTTAGTTTTTTGCCAGATGTAACATGATTTAAATTTGTGTCATCAGTCTCCAGAATATTAAGTCCTTCGTGGCATCAGGATGTTTTTTTTTCTCTCCCATGGATCCCATTTTTGCCCAGTCTCTTTCTTATTGTTGAATTATGAACTCTGACCTTAACTGAGACAAGTGAGCCCTGCAGTTCTTTAGATGCTGTTCTGTGTGGGGGGTTTTGTTTTTTGTGACCTCCTGAATGAGTTATTGAAGCACTCTTGGAGTAATTTTGTTAGGTCAGGCACTCCTGCCAAGTATCAGCATTCTTCAAAGTTTTCTCCATTTGTGGATAATGGCTCTCACTGTGTTTCACTGGAGGGACGTATTATACACACAGATAGAAGCTTTAGAAAAGACGACAACCAATGTAATTTGAATAACAAGTATTAAGATTATTTTTCAATACAATACTGTGAAATATCTTTAATAATTTCTGACCTAATTTTGAAGATACTTAACCATTGATTTAATACAGCAACTGTGGCATATAACACACACACAAACACACTCACAAACAGCCCCATCTGCTAAAGATATCACTGTGTTGACTCAGAGTGTGAATCATCCTATCTACCACATCTATCAAGCTTTCTATTGGATTGCTGTGTACTGGAGCACTCATGAAACCACTTTCAAATGACTTTCCCTTTTTGACAAGGTTCATTATCCTGGTGGAAGAAGAAATTATAAGATTGTAATCTGTGGTAGCCATAAACAGATACACATGGTCAGTATACTCATGCTGTGGTATTCAAATGATGATTCACTAGTGTTAAGGAGCCTAAAGCCATTTACTTTGGTAGTAAATCACCAGGAGAAGTCTCTGTTTTCAGCCCAAACAGTCTGCGTATGCTGTTGATGGCAAACTCAGACTTGAATATCACCCATAGCAGCAATAGAGATGATTCAGACCAGAATATTATTTTCCAGTCTTCAGCTGCTCAGCATTGGAAAGCCTGTGCTCGCTGCAGCCTCAGATTTTTGTTCTTGGCTGACACGACTGAAGGACTGATATGGATTTTCTCTGTTGTCCATCTGTCTCATGGTTGGCTGCATTGTTCATTCTGAGCTGCTTCTCTGCTCTGCACAGTTGCACAAATGTGTTATCTGGGTTACCTTGTGCCTGCCTCTCAGGTCTGATCATCATAGGTAAATTATCCAAAGTGAAAGTTAAAGTTGTTAAGATGAAAACCCATGAGATCAGTTACTGGCAAAACAGCCGGTCTTGCACAAAGATTAACACTGCAACCATTGTGTTTATTATGAACATTACCAGATTTCATAATATGTTACTGCATGACTTTATGTATAAAACTCCTCCGCAGGTCTTTCACAAAGTAACTGTGCTGAACTTTGAAGGTTAAACATGTCTCATTATCAGCTGCATGGATTATGTGTATGCTCTTTAATAAACATTAAGAAGTATATCCATCAGTGAGCTCTTGTATTCTAGTACCTCTTGCTGCCCATGTGTGCAAAGTTTTGGGATTGTGCACTAATGCCTTCTATAGTACTACTGCATCCACTCTAGTGTTTTGCCTGCTTTGCTTTCAGAAAGTAAAATACCGTATTAATTGTGAAACAACTTGTCACTGTCCACTGTATCCTGACCAGGGGGTCAGTTATTTGTACCTTTGTGCTATGTTCTTTAGAAAGACCAGTCTTCAATCTCTGGTGACAATTTTGTACATAGTTGTAAAGGCATTTTTAGAAAATGTGCTAAATTATATACTCATTACACTTATATAAACTGAATTAATGTTTGAGTCCTATCAACAACTCAAAGCTTTATCTATCACACATCTGCACCTAGGACTACCAGGAACAAAGGAAGGATTGAACAGGAAACCTGCTTGCTGTGAGGGCACCCAGTTAACCCCTCCAGCACTGTGCCACTAAATTAAACTGTGTGAAACTGTGTGAGAACATTAATTTCAAAAGATACCCAGAGATAGTTTTGAAAACAAACAAGGGACACAGAGCTTTGGAAAAACTACTGCTTGGGTGGATGAAATGACAAAACACATAATAAATGTTCACCAGAATACCCGTGTACATGTGGATGGGCATGCTATTGAAACTGTGCAAATACGGTCCTTTAATCGCTACATATATCTACCTATTTGGTTCCCACACAGTTACCTTAGTTAGTCCAGTAGTTAGCCCTGGGGCATAAAATTCATGTAGACTGCAACTGTAGGCACAGAAGTGAATTTTTACACTACCCCTATTTGTGAGAATATAACATGCTTCACATTCACAACTCTAAGTCATAAAAGGTGATAATTATTTTTTTTTCCAGACTGCCACTTACTATAATGCAGAAAAGCAATCCAAACATGTTCTAATAATATATCTACTTTGCAGGAAGTGTTGGTAAAACTGTATAAGACAGCAGTGACTTACAGGCCACAAGACTCTTTGTCAGAAATCGAACATCCAAATTCGGTAGACAGACCAAAGTGCCAAAGATAGCGGCATGGAATAAAGCCCAAATCCCTTCAGACAACTGCATCCTTCATCAAACAGCAACTACTGTAACCCTTTTGGTTCTTTCTGAGAAAACAAACTAAATCAACATATTCTCTGTTTGTGTAAAGGCCTTTGGCTGTTTATTATCAATGTACTAAACCTACAGTATGAATAACAGCAGGCTGTGATGCACCACCTGCTTGATCATTTTCAGGTGGTGTTAAATTATTTGAAGAGGAATTTTTCCACTTCAGTTCATATAGTTGTTTGCTTCTTTACACCCTCGAGGTGTACTCCTCTTTCTTTGATAGAGTTTCTAAGCTGTGGTCTTTATGTGGTCCTGACCTGATGATTTGAATTGATTCACTGTGACACTTTTGACATTTCCAAGCTACTGATCCTCTCTGAACCATGCTGATCTGTTGTCAATGAAAAAGCAGATGGGAGAGCAGTGAGTCTGGTAACTCTCGGCGTGAAAATACCAGTTTCTCTCTGAAGTCAGACCTTGGCAAAATCGATCTGTTTCTCAGCATGGATGGCCCTGCAGCAGCGTGTTCCCCAATCCCATATTCATTATTTAATTTAACCTGACTTAAAGACATTCCCTGACATTTTGCTCTGATCCATGTCATTATCTGTTTTTTTCACATGCTGGTTAAAAAAGAAAAAAAGAGGCCATTAGAATTCAATGTATAATTTCAGTGCCGAGTCTCACCACTGATAAAATAATATATGACATTACAGTTTTTACTGAAGATTATAATTTATGAGCTGATACAGTTTATCAGTGCCCTCAAGATTTGAAGATACCAGTCTAATTTCCTGTGCCTCTGCTGGCTAATTATATTATATAATTATATGCTACTTTTGCATCGCTATCAAGGGAAATTAAAGCAGTTATGTACATAAAGTTTAAATTGCTCATGCAAACTCTAAAGTTAAACTTTACTCTGTCAAGGTCTCAGAACACAGGAAAGCCACGGGTTGAAGCCAAGAGTCTTACACATCCATACATACAACTGCCAGTACTCAGGAGTCTATTTACTGACCACCAAAGTAAAGCCTGCTTGACCTGATTATTCTGAAAGTAATCTGGACAGAGCTTTGTTTTGCGTCCACAAAGTGGACAACTCAAAATGTTCTAATTAGCGACAGCAAGCAACATCCTGCAACCATTTACGAACCAGCGAGGGAATAAACAGTCTTCTCCACTGACCAGTGGTTACCATGGGCTTAGCAACTGATTTAACAGAGACTGCCAGCAGCCTATATTAACCAGGTATCAAGCAGATCATGATACTAACTTTTCCCACCCTAACCAAGTATGTTTTAATGCTTTTAGTGACTAAATCTAAACCTAACCAGGTGAATTTCCATGCTTAAACTGAACCAGAGAGTTAAAGTGAATCTAAAATCTAGTAAAAAAACAAAAAAACTGTGGTGCAGGTGGGTAAAAAAACAAACAAACCAAGGGTAGCACAGGTTCAAATGGGACAGCGTCTTCCAGCTGATAACCTTACACGACTGCTATGTCTGTAACTACTTAAAGAGGAATCTGTAGGTCTCAAAATCAGGATTGTTAGTCTCTCGGTTCCATGTCCAGTTTTGCCATCAATAATGCTTTCAAGAGACTTTGTGTGTATCACCCTGGGATGAGAACACACTTCTACAAGCTCTACATCCTCATCTGCCATAAACACAGTCTACAGGAAGGTAGTGATGAGCCCCGGGCAATAGTTTAGTACGGTGAGTGTCAGCACCAGCCAATCTGGACATTTTTATTTTTATTTTTCTCATGTAGCCCAGACATGCCATGTGTCATAGCCTTCACAGCTGATAGGCGAAGTGTGAAAGCAGTTTCTGTCCAGCTTATAAACAGGAGAGCACCAAGAAACTGAGTGATGCTCTTTCTCTCTAAGCCACTGCTGAATAGTACTTGAAACTGCTCAGTGACCAGTTGGGAGGCTCACAGCTGCAACTGAGCTGCTGCAAATCTACAAATGTCAAGCACGGCATGAGTCACCCACATGCCAAAAACAAGTAAATAAAATACAATAAACCATCCCTATAACACTGAAGTTTTAAATGCACATTTTAGGGAAGTAGTTTGCTGTACAAAAAATTTTTCAACTGTAAAAATTTCCAATTCAGGAAGTGAAAAAATATGTTTACAGTCTATTACAAAAATAATTGTGTTGTCTGTAGCTAATTTCTCTTTTCATAACTTCATTTTGAAGTTTAATGAAACTACCTGAAAATGGTTTGCTGTTAGGGTCACGTTTCAGTTATTTTGAGTGAAATTAAAAGAATGTTATTAGTCTGATGCTTAGGATTAACTCAAATATGTCTGTGTTAGGTTATAAATGAAGCTTGCTAATCAACTTTGCTGCATGTGCTCATTTAATAAATATGGTTGCTTTAGTCTCAAAAACATCAACATAGCAGCAAAACAACAATGGGGAGGCGTCAAAACTCATGGGTGACCTTACTGTGACTACGTCCATCTTTCATATACTGTATAATACATGCTTAGTATTTAATACACAGTCAGCAGTTTAAGAAAAGATCACTTGGGAGAAGTGAACATAGTTTATTAAGATAAAGTAATTAATGTATTTGGCAATTAGACTCCGATGGTCTATCATGGCAGAATGGTATGATTGGATTTAGAACAGTGTCCTGAGTGTAGATGCTGGTGGTGGTGAAGATGAAGACTGAGGTGTCTGAGAGGTGGAGATAGGGAGAAGGCAGGCTGCACAAATGAGAGTCTGAAAGGGAGACTGATGGAGAGCACAGACTTAAACTACGGAAAGTGGAAGCTGATTGGCTCAAAGATGGAGGGCAAGAAGATGATTGGACTAGAGTAATGGAGTCAGTATTGAGATTGACAGTGTGGGAAAGCAGTAGTGATGTAAAGAACAGATAAGCAGTCTAACACCCGGGAAAGCAGGCAGATGACTGATTAAATATCTTCTTTATTGAATTTACACATAACCTTTATATGTTTCCTGCTTATATTCAGCGAGGTGCTGGAAACATTGCTTAGAGATTTTAGTCCAATAACATGATGACTTCAAGCATTTGCTTCAACTTGCTCTTGCACTTGCAACCTGTTTAAGAAACCACTCTGAAAGCATTTGAGATTTGTGACATGGCGCATTTTCCAGCTGGAAGGAAAAATATACACAATGTGTACTACGAAACTGGCTGATTTGATATTTGTCACTAAAGAAGTAGCAGATGAATGTATATATTTAATATAATTAAATACATACAAAACTAGTGTATATATAATTAAGGAATGTCCATCTAAATTGTCTTCCTAAATTGGATAAGTGTTTGTAAAATGGATTGATACACAATTGTGCAAAATGCACTGCTGTGAAAAACTAAGTACACCACATGAGTCATTAGTAGACTGAGGTTTGGACCATCTGTAGTACCCTGGGCACCTTCTAGAATCAAAGTAAGTTCAGCAAACCCAGGCAATCACTTACTCTAACATCAACATCGAACATCAGGATAAGCAGTCACACAAAGCTGGTTATCAGCTCCCTAAGTTAATCAAGGGTTTCCAGGTCTAGCTACAAGTGCATTGAAAGTAAAGGCAGTAGAGTGGCTGATTTTACAAAGGGAGATAAAACTATAATATGGGAAACATATGAAGAGGTGAGTTGGTCAGTAAGGCTGAACGCGATCTATTAATACATTTCAACCTATTTGAAGCCAGGAAAGATGCTGGCAAAAATCCCAGCTGTGTAAGTCAATAGACCTATTGCAGCTCGATCATGAATACAGGGGAGCGTGAGTTGGATTGTATTCCACTATCTCATTGAATGAATGTTTTTATTGAGCATTTTCCACATTTATTAGATAGCATAGTGAAGGTTATACAGGAAAGCAGGGAGTGAGAGTGGGGTCAGACACACAACAAAGACCCTCAGGTCACACTCAAACCCAGGCCACTACATTCAGCCTTGCAGCATATCGCCTACTCAACCCCAAAAGCTAAAAGTGCAACATGCCCTAAGTTAATGTTGAAAAGAGAGTTTAAGTCATTATTTTTCTAGCTGGAGCCCTGGTGGTGTTTAAGAGTCTCAGAGCAAGTAATGAATAAATATAAAAACAGAATAATCTATATGCAAATTTGAAATAAGGTCTACAAGTACTAATAGGTATGCTGCTTTAGTCTCATATATGCATGCTTCTACAACAGTAAAGCTGTTGTAGAAGTGTTTGCACCGTACAGGAAAAAAAAAATCAAGGAATAAAGGTGCATCTAATTCAATATGTTTCAGGTTTATTTATACAGAACCAAATTACAACAATAGTACTCTCAAAGCTTCATATGTTTTATACCCCTATAAGTGGTATATAAACACACGGGGACTTAAAAGTGAATCACTATCACATGAAGTCCCGAAGCAGTCTGAAACTATAGCAGTATAACTAAGAGATGGTTCAAGGTAAACCAATCCCTCCCCAACTTTAAGCTTTATCAATAAGGGAAGTTAAGAGGCCGTGTCTGTCTCCCAAATCCAAACTGAAAGCCAAAGGCAGTGCCGTCAATTCTACTTTTAGAAACCCGAGGAACCATAAGTAAGCCTGCAGTGAAGTCCTCTTGAAGCGCCTTGACACAACTTTGTTTTGAATAAAATGGAATAGAATTGAACTGAGCTATTGTGATCATTTGAGGTTCATGCATCCATTTTCTTCCACTTATCTAATTCGGGGTGGGCAGGAGCTATCTCAGCTGCCAAAGAGCAAGATACAGGGTACACCTTAGAAAGGTCACCAGTCTGTCACAGAGCTAACATAGAGATACAGACAACTATTCACACTCACATTTACACCTGTGGCCAATTTAGAACCACCAGTTAACCAGATTCCACTATTTGCATATCTTGGAACTTTGCATGTTCTCTCTTGGTACTCCAAACTCCACACAGAAAGTCCCAATGGTGGATCCTTGCTGTGAGGCAACAGTGCTAACCATGTGTCAGTGTGCTGCCCAGTATGAGGTCTATGTGGTTTTGTAGGATAAGAATCTATATTTCTTACTGATCCTGATCCAGGACATGCCCAAACACTTAAGATGCTATTAAGAGACTTTGTCTAATGTCTGCACACAGAGGTCTGCAGGATCTTCCATGAATGGTGATGCTATTCTCTGTAGAACTGATTGATCTGCAGGTGTTGACTTTATTAAAGGTATTATAGGCTAAACATCTCCCTTTTGGTTTCATCTGTGCAAAGGACAAGTCTTATGTCCAGATGCATGCAAAACCATACTGACATGTTTCTTTTTAGTAAGAAGAGCCTTTCTTCTAGCAACTTGCTATTTGTTCATTCTTTTTTTAATTTTATTCTCATGGATTTTAACATTTGACTTGCTAACTGAGGCCTGTAGAGTCTGAAATGTAGCTGTTGGGAAAACAAAAGTGACAAAAGTGCCTCCAGCTTTGCTACGATATATGTAGTAAATCTGGAGTCAGCTGCACGTGTGGACCAGTCGACAGTGTTGGTGCTAAGCAGTATTTAGGCTCTGTAAAACTAGATTTCAAATAGCTATCTGACTCAGCACCGCAACATCATATTCTTTGTTTAAACCAACATCACAATAAGAATACCATGTTAGTGCCAGCAAAACATGTGAGGGAAGGCAGGGTGCTTTACACACACAGAGCTAATTAGGAATGAAGCTGAAGAATGTCTGTAAGCACTCAAGCTGAACTAAATACATCGAGTTGTGTCCCAGTTCTATATCACATAATGATAACCAATGATGATGATGGGGTTTGAGTGTGGGGTGCACCAAGATGTTGGCATGGGCATTTAATTTGCATGATTTTTGAGTGAACCTTTGATGGATACATTGGTTACATAGTGTGAATCGAGGAGCTGCTCACAGCCAGAAAACATTTAAATTAAATTTGGATGGTGTCCAGTAGGCCCCAGAACGATCTCAGGAAATAAGGTACTAAATGTGTTGTAAATATATGCAATGGAATAAGTCTTAAACTCACATCAATGCATCTTTTAGAAGGCTTTGTAATTTCCTAAATAAAGTTGTTTTTGTACAGCTGTGAAGAGCAGGAGACATCACTCAAATCATTCATGAGGGGAAGATCATTTTTCACTAGTGGATTAATCAATATTTGGTAGTAGCATTTATTGAAGGAGTATCGTGTACATGAATCTGGGTCAAAACAACAGTTTGATGAAAGAAAACCTAATTTAATGCATCCCTGTGGCTTATTGTCATGTTTTTAATTTTTGAGCTAATAATGGAGTTCTGTGGCTCAGAGAAATTACATTTGCAGCCTTTGTGTAGCGTGCTTTCCTCATCTTTAATCACGGCAGATTGTATATATTTGGATATTGAATGAAAAAAGGACCTGATTTCACTTGATTGTGTGAAAAATATGATGAAAACATATCAGTTCTCATTACCGTTTCTAATGCGGTCCTCTTCAGTGCATCATGTTAGAACTATGCTCGTTATATTTTTGTTTTTAATTTTAATATATTCACAATATATTTTTTTTTTATCAAAATGTGTTTATTGTTGTTAATATTCACAATAATTTAAAGCAAACTTTTAACTTTCACTTTGGAATTTAATCCATTTTGGAATAAGGCTATAACATGACAAAATGTGAAACAAGTGAAGCACTGAGAATACTTGTATTGTATATTGCTAGATTATACACATAGGTGTATTAGGTTTTTAGGCAGATTTTGAAAAGTTGTGCCGTTTTCTAAACCCAGGTGCAGTCTGTTCATTTCAATTTCAAGTGTGAAAGAATAAGAGATCCTTTTTTTTTTTTTACATTAAATATTGGTGCAATTAGCAGTAAATTGCATGTCAAAAACATTAGTAAATAAGGTTGTGCTCCTGTTATAAATATTGTCCTCCCTGTATTTTGCACCTTGAAGAGGAACTTGAAGAAATGCTACAGGGTTCGTTGCAAAAGTCTTTGTAAATGCAGACAGTACTTTTTGTGCTTGTGCAAAAAATGTACCTTTTCTAAAAATGAATTCCCACTCCATATACTCCACAGTGTATACTCCTTAACTCTTTTACAAAGGTGAATTTAAAACAAAGCCTTACTTACACATTGTTCTTTACTTCTTCACTAGTTTTAACCAGAGTGCATGTTTTTATATCCGTCACCTCAGCTACGTGTCAAAGGAAAAGATATTCACCCACTTTAACAGTTTGGTATATATTTATATACCCAACATATCTTAGACCTCACAAAGTGAGAGAGTACAGGTTAGGGACGAGAGACAAGACAAAACAACTGACTTTCCAACGTGAAGCAGAAGTGACAAAAATAATATTGCTGAAAGCCCAAACACCCAGTGTGTATGCAGTGGACACAGATCTTCCTTAATGAACTCACCAAAGTGCCATATTAATTAATACGTTTTGGTCTGAGAGGTCCATCATTTGACGAGTCACTGTCTTTAAAGCCACTGAGACTTTTTGTTTGAACATAATCTGTTTCCCTTTGTCCTGTCTTCACAGTCTCTTCACTTTTTTCTTGCTCTCAGAATGTCCCGGTCCGTCCATCCTCCTTTTTTTTCCTTCGCTTTCTCTTTTTTTTCTTATGTCGCAATGAGTACTGTTTTACGCACAGTAAACACACTACTCTCTGCGTATGTGTGTGTGTCTGTGTGTCACTTACAGTATGTTACCGCAGCATGTCTGGGCTGCAGAAAAGCCTCAGGGCTGTTTTGAGTGGCACATGAAAAGGGAAAACTGTCAACCCCTCTGTTACCTGCTACTGCTTTGAAGGAGGAAACCCTGGGAGATGAAAACACTCTTACAAACACACACACAAACACACACGCCCATATAACACAGAGCCACTGTAGGAAACAATTTTATGTTAAAGCAAGAATTGAAAATGCAGCTGTCAGATGCAATTAATTGACATCCACAAAAATATAAAAGAATCTACTGATGTGTTCACACAGATATATAAAATCATGCACTTAGTCACTCTTATGACATGCAACAATACATTTTATAAATATTCTGGTATAATTAATAAGTGCAAAGGTGCAAATACACACAGCCATCTGACATGAAACAGAAGAATACATACTATTTTTCTGTCTTATAGTGGTCACCTACAGTAATTTAAAATTGTAATTGCTATTAGTTATGGGAATAGCATGGTTCTAGAAGAATATTACTGAAGTAAAGGAAAGAAAATGTAAAACCTATTTTGCAGGATGGCCATGTGCATTGTCTTGCATAGAAATTGCTGGCTGATTGGAAGCTGATGACGGGGAATGAAATGTGCATTGGTGAAGGAGCTTCTGATAAACATTAGTATTCACCTTGGCATGTAACTGTATTAGGGGTCCTGCTGCAGAAGACATTCCTAATAGCAATATTACCCTGACTTGAAACATAATGTTTCCTATCTGAGAAATCTAAATAAAACTTGCCCCCAACACTTAAAGTAAAATTTGGACCATTTGGCCTCTGTCCACATACATATCTGAACAGATTACAGTCTAGCCTTTTGGTTTCTTCTGTTGATAATATGCTTGGTCACAGCAGAGCTTTCAGTCCATGATCTCTCACATGCTGGGACACTGTACAGTATGCCAACAAAGAACTTACAATACCATACCACCGTTATTTATAAAGCACTTTAAAATAAAATCGGTTCACAAAGTGCTGTACATAAACAAACAAAAAATAAAATCAAACATGTTAAAAAAAAAGTCAAATTGAGTCAACCCCTTAAAAGAGTGCCAAAGGCTATAGCAGATAAATGTGTTTTAAACAGAGTTTTAAACTCAGAAAGAGAAGACGCCTGCCTAATGTGCCAGGGCAGGAGGTCCATGCGTCCATTTTTTGGAGCAGCTACAGCAAAAGCACGCTCACCTTTAAAATTATACTTAGTTTTTGGTACATTAAGGAGCTGCTGATTGGTGGACCTAAGGGAGCGGGCAGATGTATATGGCTGCAGTAGCTCCGAGAGGTGGGAGGGGATTAGGGGTAGGGGCATTAAGAGATTTAAAAACACATAAAAGAACTTTAAAAATTATCCTAAAATGTACAGGTAGCCAGTGAGAAACCATTTATCTTTTTAAGAGGGAACTAAAACTGGGAGTCATCAGCATAACAGTGGAAAGAAATCCCATGTTTCCTGAAAATAGCGCCTAGGGGTAGCAGATATCGGGAGAAAACAAGGGGGCCTAAAACTGAATCCTGTGGGACCCCAATTTGATGAGAAGCAGCAGAGGATACAAACTCACCAAGTTACACAGCGATAGTTCCCTCTGCCAAATAAGATCTGAACCACTGCAGTGCAGTACTCCTAACACCCACCAACTGCTCTAGACGAGAAATAAAAATGTTATGATCTACTATATCAAAGGCAGCCGTTAAATCTAAAAGCACAACAATAACACAGTCACCTGAGTCAGTTGCCAGAAACACATCATTAAAAACTCGGTACTGATTTGGTACTGTGTAAAGCTTCAAAACCAGATTGAAAAACCTCTTAAATACCACGTTCTTCTAAAAAGGACATTAATAGTTTGTAAACTACCTTTTGAAGAATTGTTTAGATAAAAGGCAGTTTGTCCTTCTTCCATTTACGTTTAGCTCTTCTACACTTTCTTCTGGCAGCACGGGTGACTTCATTCAGCCAGGGTTCAGATTTGGCTTTAACTTGACTAATCTTAAAGGGGGCCACAGAATCCAAAACGGTTTGGCAGACTGAGTAAAACCATGAGCTAAGCTCTTCTGAATCATTATATATAGAATCAGGACCAGCAGTGGAAGGGTTAAAAATACGACATCACCAAGCAACAGCAGCAGGATTAACTTTGGTACAAGGAAGAGAAACCTCAAACAAGACAGGCTTATGATTAGACCATATGACATCACAAGGCTATAAGTTAGAAACATGTAAACTGTGGGATAAAACAAGATCCAATGTGTGCCCACATTTTTAAAGGACTTTTTAAATCTTATTTATTCTTTTGATTTTGTGCAATCTGTGTCTGTGCCTACACAAAGTCCTTTGCCAATGGTTTGTCAGGACAGCACACATGATTATTGAAGACCCCAACAATAAGGACATGATCATATTGTGGCATAATTTCAGCCAACAGATAAGAAAATTCAAATGTAGAAGTCCCTATCCCTACTGCTTCTTGAAAACAACCGCTAGGCCTCCTCTACCTGATATTTGAGGAGAGTTTAAAAAGCAGCAGTCATCCGGTAAAAGATCTGTAAAAACGCTGGACTCACCAACCATTAACCATGTCTCAGTTATACAAAGGAAATCGAGTCTTTGGGTCATAAATAAGTTCTTTAAAATAAAATGTTTATTACTCAGCCAGGGATGCGCTGATCTCCACCAGGATTGGATTGGTGAACACTAGGTCACTGACTGCGAGACCCGACACAGCAGCTGCAGGTACTGTAGGTTCACCCTGCGCAGACGAAGATGAGGAGTGAAGATCCTATGGGGCTTAGACATCTGATCTGAGTCGACAATGGGCAACAGCCAGGCGTCAATGGGATCCAGAGAGCGCAGAGAAAAGATGTGACGGGGCACAGATCCATATTCATTCCAAGGAGCTGGGAAGAGCGCAGCAAATAACCCTTAAGTTTCATGAGCAGACTGGTCTGAAGCGCTTTCGCTGCGAGACTGGGGCCAGGGACCGACAAAGGTTAGCTAGGTTCCCAGATAGGAGAGGAGGCAACGTCTTATGTCCAGTATGAGTTGCATTCAAAGAGTCGAAGGTCCAGCAGAGTTTGACAAATGTACATTAAAAGAGAGTTGACTCTAGGGCTAACAAAATAGCACAAACAACACAAATAAACACAGCAGGGGCAGAGACAAACAGCGAGCCACACACACTGGCGCCATCTTAATCTCAGTGAATAAAGACGATAATGAATTGTCAATCCATTCAAGCTACTGTGTACATTATTTTCCTTTGCATTTGTTTCATATGGGTTAGTAGTATTCTGAGGGGTACTTGAAATAGTATCAGTGTAAATCTTAAGTATTCTAAGAATTACATCATTTAACCACGCAATTTCTCTTAGAGTTGCTCAAACCGTCGTCCTCTCCACAGAAACAGCCAACATCAACAGCAAGCTCACTGCATTGTGAAATGTTTGTTGCCAGTTTTATAGTAAGATAATTAAAGGTGCCAGATTAACACTAACAACTGTGCAATATTTATATTCTCTAATCTTCATCAGAGTTTACTTTCTTTTTCTAAATTATTATAGGTATGGTTTCTCAAGGTATGAAGTACACTTCAACTCGATCCCTTTTTACATTTAGAATAATTTGATGTGGGAAGAAGAACTGATTTGAAATTTCTACCACTCACCCTCCACTACCACTCCTACCACTTATTCTACTGGAGTCTATCCCAGCTACCACAGAACAAGAGGCGTGGTACCCACTGCGCAGGTCACCAATCTGACACTTATTTTGATCTCTACTGTAAATTTAGATAAGTATACTTGCTAGGAATAAAGCTACAATTCTGGCAGAAACACGGTGCCACACAAAATTTGTTTCATACCGGAGCACAGCATCTATTAAGTCACCAAGGGGGAAATTTCCATAAATAAATTAAGACAGTTGTTTGTATCTCCACCCTGATTGCAATGATATGAGGCATACATACATAGTGAGCTCTTGTGACTGTGACTAAAGGAAACAGACAAATAAAGTGAAGTTAGTTAATTGGTTAGAAGTGTAGTACCTTTCTTACAGCATGGGCACTGCACTCAAGGAAACACTTCATGACAGTGATAGTGGGAGATAGCAAAGACTCAGATTCACGTTTGATATTTCAGTTTGCAAGCTGTCTTTAAATGACTTTGTTTTGAGATGCTTTCATTAGTGGATGATAAATGAAAAGCACTTCTCTAACAATTAGGTTTAGAAATTATTTAAATCAGTTTTAATTAATGAATGCATTTAAATGCTACATACTGAAGACATTTTTATTGATGATGCTCTTTGTGTAGAAATGTGAGACACTGCACAGCCATCATCTCACTGTCAAAGGTAACTCAAGTGCGCGTAAAACAACACTTTGTATGTTTCTGGTATTGGGATTCTTCTCCTTCCTGCATTGCTTGACTTGTTTCATTACAAAGTTTGTTTCTAGTATCATACCAGGAGCAGAATTATTTAAGACTTCATTCTAAACATGCAGTTTAAAAACTTAGTGAAGTTTAGATACTACATTCACAGCATTTGACAATTTACCTGCTCTTGTTCCAAATAGATGGCAACTATCACAGTCATATCAGTCGCAATATAAGATTAGCTTTTTCTCCATTAAATTTAGTACAATTGTCATTGTTTGTCTCTGCCTGCACAATGTGTCTCCATCATGTTTGTGTGTTTCATTAATTAATACTCTACTTACAAATTTTTGCTCTTTGAAAAGAAAACTCCTAGAAGTATATGTGCAGTGAGGCCTGCTACAAAAAGGATTTCTTCCAGTTTAACAACGCTCACTCTTTAGTAAGTACCAATAGTGGGTTTTGAGCTTAAAAAAGGGATTTGCAGTGATGCAGAATGTTAGTATAGCTGATCTTTAGTAGTCAGATTTACTGATGTTTAAAGTCCTCAGTATGTACTGTATGTCAGTAAGTCATGTCTGAAGATGTCACTGTACTGGGTCTGGGGAGCCAGGGTTTGTGGGGTTTTTTTGTTTTTTGTTTTTGAATGTTTTTTGATTTAAAATAGAATAGAATAGAATACACCTTTATTATCCTACAAATGAGAAAGTTGAGTGTTACACAGCTCTTATAGCAAGATGAATATAAAATATAGAAGGAAGACACAAAATGGTCCTCTATACATAAGCAACTGAAATTCGTAAATACAGATAACAATGTACAGATATATGTATAAAAACTCTACAGAGATATGTACATGAGTGTGTGTGTGTGTGTGTGTGTGTGGGGGGGGGGGGTGAAATGTGCAGTAAACAAACAAGCTGATGACTAATATAACCAGAGTGTGTTATTTAGTGTTACTCATGGCATAGTCTTTGTATTTCTTGTTTCTTAGTTGTTTTCTGTAGTTTCTAGGATTTAGTTTTTGTTTATATGCCTCCCCTGTATTCCACGTGTCTACTCTCCCTTTGTCTTGATGTTCATGTGTCTCCTGTGTCTGCTTTCTGTGTTTCCTTTCCGCCTCGCCCAGTCGCCTGTGTTCTCACGTCTGCTTCTTTTCCCGGTCACGGTGTCAAGTCCACTTCCTAGTATGTGTCTCATGTTACCTGTTTTACTTTGACAGTCTCGCATCCCATGTTAGTGTATTCAGTTTTGCTTCCTCCCCGTCTTGTTTCACTGATTGTCTCCAGCTGGTTCAAGTCTTAGTTTTTTCTCAGATGTAGTTTTTGTTTTTTTTCCTGGAGTTTAGTGTTTGTGTTTTTGTACAGCCACTAAAGCTGCGTCCTTCAGTTAAACATTTCTTTTAGAGTCCTGCATGTCCTCATCCTGCCTGCTACTCAGTGCTACATGACAGAAGACTTTAAAAGGCAAGTTTAAGTCAATTTCAAGGTCTTTATAGTGAAGGTCCAAGTCACGACTCAAGTCTTAAGTCTTCTGGGATCTAATCCAGGCTGAGCCTCAATAAAAAGACGTTGCCACCTACACACGGCACCTATAGGAGCTGCTCAGCTGATTTTAACTCCAGAGAAAGTTTGGACCACAGCAGTTACCAAGTCATCAGACCTTTGGCCACTTTTAAACACTTTGACCCCGCTTTGTAACACTGCATGGTCTGCCACATTTTGCTGAGTTGCTGTGGTTCTTAAATGCATCCAACAATACTACTTACAATAGATCATGAAATATCAAGAAGGGCTTGACTTGCTGCTTTATCTCTTAAGAAGTGCAAACTACATGTTAAATAAAAAATAAAAGCAATT
This sequence comes from Benitochromis conjunctus, assembly GCA_015052645.1. NCBI lineage: Eukaryota > Metazoa > Chordata > Actinopteri > Cichliformes > Cichlidae > Benitochromis > Benitochromis conjunctus. The sequence goes on along the minus strand of VOQK01042612.1, from coordinate 4,309 downwards.
CAAAATATTCTTAGATATCTGGTTTGCTGGAAATTATTGCAAACAGCAAGCCAATAATTGGAGTACTACTGGCATGTTATAAAGATGCAGAGCTCATATGTTGCATATTAACAGTCTACAAACACAATTTCCTTACAAACGGATATAAAACTGCCTTTCTTGTTGACTATGAATACTTTTAATACAGCTATTTTCATAGGATAGATCATTAGCTTCATACATAGTTTTGCAAACAGAACAAAGACCTTGTATGGCTATTTGGTTAATATATTTAATTTCTATAGCATAAGTACATGTAGCCTTTCCCAAAGGCTCTACCTCCTGTAGCTCAGGAGGTAGGGCAGGTCTTCTGCAGATTGGGAGGGTGTAGTGGTTCAATCCCTGACTTCCACAGTCTGCCTGCCAAATATCTATATACTAAGATTTACTGCTGACCTTATACAACATATACTGTAGAAAATTCACCAACTATAGAATGATACATCATACAAACCCCACCTGTTAAAAATGTGAATTACAAACTAAATAATAATAAAAGGCGGTGGAATCCAGAGAGGAGGATAATAAGCATTTTGTTGAGCCCTGTCTTTTTTATAATCAGTGAAATATAATAATCCCCTTATATACACCCGAAACATCAACATGGGACTTACGTAACACAGAAGCATATGTTCAGCTTGCATAGAGCAGGGCTACTACCACCTGTTGAGTTGTTAAAAAAGAAGTATTTTTTAATTCAGTAGGTTCTTTTTAACCATGCCTGTTTGAAGAGTTACATGAGTAAGGGAGGCAACCTGAGAATTAAAGAGTTTATTTCTTTTACTGTCACCACCAAGTGATCTGTCTAGGACTGGAGTTGTGTTTTATTTAGCCACATTCTAAATAGACACATTTTGAAAAACAAGCAGATTCTTACACATTTTAACATTATAAATGGTCTGTTAGAATAACTAGTCCAAACAGCTATTCCAAACAAGCATAATTTATTTAAAAATGGCTTCATGTTAACCAAACACAGACTCCTAACATAGGCGGTTACTTTCTTTGTATGCTGATTTCCATGACTCTGAAGCACAATGAAAGCATAATAATAATAAAAATAAAGACCTGACAACCTGTTAGCATAGTGTCAAGATTTTGGATGGTTATGTGCACAGATACTAAAAACTGTGACCACAAAGACTGCAAAACCAAAATTATTATGATTGTGTGCATTGAACTTGTGAGTTTGTTGCCTTTCTAATGGTTGCTCTTAGGACAAGGAGCGGATTGGTATCAGTCGACTATCAGTTTTCAGTTAAATAGGATCAAGAGGATAATCAAATGCAGGCTTGTTGTGATAATCAGCACCAATCACAAATCTGCTCTCGTCTACATGTGACACAGAAATTCTAATTAAATACTTACAGAGTCCAGTCAGAACTTACAGATCTGAAATAGAAATTCCTCCACAAATAGTACGGTAGTTGCTGGCAGTGATTTAACTGCAAATTGTAGCCACTTGACAACCAGCTGAGTCAAGTCCTCTGTTTCAAAGAGCTTCATTACAGATGAGTTGCACTCACTGGTGCAGGCTGAATCAGATTAATTATGATGTGCAATCTGTCTGTATTTGTGACTGCAATTAATTTGCATTCATAAATGCAAAATGAAATATTTGCAAACCTTCGGCAATCTGAGTGATTGCAGTTAGTTAATTGTTAGGATGATGGCTGTCTCCCACCAGATGACCCGCAAAGTCACCTTGTAATCAAAACTGGTTGCTCTCAGCTACTTACAGTCCATCACCAAATGCAACCCCCCCAAAACAAAACGGTGCACTCCCGCAAGCACCTGAGCCGTTAAGAAGATAAATGTAATTATTCATGTTTTCAGTGGATTAAAGTGCATGTTTCTACAGAAGAGTTTATTCACAGTCTCAGCCTTGACTAATACTGCTAACAGCCATCCCACACACCTCACATAACAACCTTATACTGTCAAGGACAGAAAACAAAATCTGTGATGCTAGAAATGATCATTAATACATGCTGTAAATGTTCCAAAAGCTCACCAGCTGCGTTCTGCTTTCAGTACAAACTGATAGGCAGTCTCCTGAATACTGGAAATGCTGTCTCCATGTGAAAGAACTCTTTCTCATCAAGAGTCTCTTATACAAAAAGGCCTTTGCTAACACAGCTTGAACACTTTTGTTGTTTAATATTAAAAATGTCTCTTTGGAGAAAAACAAACCTTTGGGTAGAGACATCACTATTGTGTTTTTATATTTCATCACCTTTGTGTGAAATTACTAAGACTGTCTCACCTTTGCCTTGTTTAACTTTCATCTTTTTCCACTAACCAACACCGCAGCCACCTCCACCCACGACTGCACGGGAACTGAGGTCCAAACTGTTCCAGCGCCCAGGGTGAGGCCAGCCAGGACGCAGCCTGCCTCTGCACCACTTCTTGGGTGGGTGTGGCTGGGGCCTGCATCCGTTCCTCCTTCCCGGAGGAGGACTGCTGAACAACAGCCGGGCCCACCACCGGCACACTCATCATGCCAGCCACCTGCCAAGCTGCCTGGGAGCCGCTCATGTCTGCTCCTGCTGCGCCAGATGCACGTTGAGCTGCCTTTGAGCCCTGCTCACAGATTGCTATGCCGGCATCGCTTGCCACATGGGTGGCCCCCAGATCCACTTCGTCACTGGCACCGCTGGATATGTGGGCAGCCACTGAACGGACACCTCAATGTTGCTGGGCCAGGGGCCGGGGACGCTGACGGTCAGGGCTGATCCACTCTCCTGGCCGGATGGCTCGTCAGCCTCAGTCGGGTGATGGGAGTATGTGGTGGGACATGGTATGCGGTGCCGTTACAGGGGAAGCAGACGTCCGCAATCATGTGAGCTAGCTCCTGAACTGTTGTTGTTGTTGTTGGTGTTCAGCTGGTGCTGTAAATTGCAACAGCCGTAAATAAACGATGCTGAAAAGCATGAATGTGTGGACGGGTCTGCCGTGTACTTATTACATAGCCACTGTGTCATCAACGATGAGGTCTTAGACTCAGTGGGCTCACACAATTTGCATCAGCAGTATGAAAGCATAAAAAGTCCAATTTGGAGAGGTCTGACTGAAGTTGTAGAGCAGGTTGTCCACAAATGAAACGGGTGACAGTTTAATCACAGGCTGTGTCACATGCTAAAGTGTACTTGAGCAAACACTGAACTCTGACACTGTCTATGCAAATGGGTGAATGGTTAATATTGTGACTCACTTTGTTATGGTGCAACATAATTGCAGACAGTTTCACAAAAGAAGCTAATTTAAGCAATTATAAGCACAGGTTGCTTTATGGTATAAAGTTAAATTAAGACCTTTTTCTAAGGAGCTTAAAAAACAAACCTACATTAGAAATGAAGGAAAATATATTCTATACACTGAATCAATGATCAGAATGATGAACAATATCAGTTCAGTACTAAAAACAAGGTAACATGAAAGTAACTGGTTGAGTTTAAACCTTGTTCTTATATTTTACTGAACATTAGTTACAGCCTAACAGTTAGGCTGATTTATTTTAAGGTCATATGCTTTTAACTTCTAAAGATAATGGTGGCTGCCAGTGCTAACACTCAGCTTCCTAGCAGAAAAACCTATGACATAAATTGGAAAATCCTAGGTGATTTTCAGAGAAGTTGATCTCTGACATTGAACTCTGACTCTCAGACTTGTTTAAGAGTTTTATTAGATGCACCTAAGGTATGAATCTGAAAATTCCACATTGCCTCATTCCTGAGGCAGTTTTAGAAAACTTGACATCTGACCTCATCACTGAGATTCCAACTCACCAGAAATGTTTAGTAGATACTTTCGGGGATGAAAAATCCTACATCACCTTGTTCTTGAGTTATTGCAATCACAAACTTGGGTCCACGCTGCCCATCCACCTGGTGGGTTTACCCCATCAGCCTTTTATGGCTGAGGGGTAAAAACACCCTGAAAGGATTAGTGGAACTGTTTTATATTTAAATGTTTTATAGATTAAAAACAAACAGGGAAAAAATCTATCCATCCATCCATCCATCTTCCTCCGCTTATCCGGGGCCGGGTCGCGGGGGCAGCAGCCCAAGCAGAGAAACCCAGACCTCCCTCTCCCCAGCCACCTCCTCTAGCTCATCCGGGGGAACACCAAGGCGTTCCCAGGCCAGCCGAGAGATATAATCTCTCCAGCGTGTCCTGGGTCTGCCCCGGGGCCTCCTCCCGGTGGGACATGCCCGGAACACCTCACCCAGGAGGCGCCCAGGAGGCATCCTTGTCAGATGCCCGAACC
>VOQK01042611.1:19609-31158 GCA_015052645.1 Benitochromis conjunctus | reverse complement strand
GAATCATTTTTTCCCCTCTAATTCATAAACATCCTTCAGAATGTGCTGCTGGTGCTCGTGCATTACAATAAGGGCAAGTTGCACTCTTTGTGGCTGTTTTTAGCGTGTGTTAGACAAATAACTGCGCAAATCGATATTTCAGCAAGGAGCAGGGCGACCAGACGGACCTCCTCATGTGGGACTCCACGTCATTTTTATTTCTTGACTCAATATCCCAGATTTCAGAGTGGCTCAAAAGCAAATGATATATTTGAAGTATATTCGGACTTTTCATGGTAAATGGCAATCTGGTTACAGTTTAAATCGGTTTGAAAGTTTGTTATAAAAATTTCACACTACTATCCAACTTTGTTACCATGCCCCACTTTGTCCCCACAAACACAGTGTTTGGCCCACAGTTTGTTTCTGGGATGTGGTCACCCTAGAAAGGAGTGGCAGAGACATGGCCTCACTAATTTATGGATGTCTTTGTTACAAATGAATCAAATGAGGTTGATTACTCCTTTTAAAGGAGGCTGTAGCTACTTAGGGCCTGTTGGACCTGCTTTAGCTCAGAATTTATGTGTGCATCAGTCTTTTAAAACTCAAAAAGACACAATTTTAGATATTAGAGTGCATTTTCCTCAAAATATTATTCCACAAGGATGGCTGAGCAGTGCAGGGAGAAACTCATCTTATTTTTAGTTCCTTTCTTCACGACAGTGGATTAGTGTGTAATATTTACAGTGAAGATTAGGTGGGCCAACATAAGAAAAATCAGACTAGAAACATTTTACAATAAAATAAAGAAAAAAACAACACATCTCCAACTTAAACTGGCTAATCTCAAATAAAATTAGACTAAACACTAAACAGCTCTGCACTGGGCTAACCCCCTTTAACTAAGACACCTGACAGTAAAGGCACTGTGGTCTGCTCACCATTATGACCTAACACTACAAGTCATAACAGTCCAAATATCGATAGTATGGATACCAATGTTGGTATTGGAATCGGATTGATACTAGCATTATATGATCAATACCGTATATCTTCCAATTGTAGCCCGGGCGCTTATTCAAAAAATTATCCGGCCGGCCCGGCGTTTAAAAGAGACCGGCGGTTATTGGAGACCGGCTTTTATTCCCTTCTCGGAATTGTTGCAGAAGTGAGATGGAAAGAGGACCCAGGCGTGGTTTTTAGACTGAGGTGAAAAGACAGTGCATTTACTTACAGTGCTCCAAAACGTATTCCAACAGTTCACAAATAATGCAGTAAACTTTATCATCATCTCTGCTATATACAGTACAGTATATAGAGAGACGAGACGACGAGGCTCCAGTTCCATTCAGTGCAAAAGACAGCAATAAATATAAGAAGAGTAGGAAATAAATATACACTTTAAGACTAAAGTAAAAGGGATCAATAACAGTCTAAATTTACAATTTACAGTTGAATGATTTAAAGTGACCTTGAAGTGGTTTAAAATGACCATCTTCAGGAAGATCCCTCAAACCTCGGGAGAAGTAAACACTGCTCTATATGAACTCTATATGAACAGTACTGCGCAAAAGTCTCGAGCCCCCATCACTTCAACCAGACTTCCTCACAGTTTTTTAAGGTGGCCTCAAGGAATCGTTCTCCAGCTTTCTGCAGGTCTTTCAAAGTGTTTCTTCGGACATTGGCTGCTTTTTTCAGAGGATTCTTTGTATGCGTTCGAAATATAAAACAGGAAGTCAGGAGAGGGGTAAAACAGTGAGTCTCTGGTCATCTGTAAAACACAGCTTCTGTCATGGCCACGGGCTGCATTTCAGCCAGCGGTGGTGGGATCCCGTCTAAACTGATGGGAGTTTGGCATGGTCAGATTTTGTTTCCCCCATATAATAATACTATCTGGAAAGCATTTGATTGGCAACAGCTTCATTTTTCCAACATGATAATGATCCCAAACACTTTCAGTCCAGTAAAAGCATACCTGGACAAACAAACGCACAATGAAACACTATCAGTCAACAACTGGCCTCCCCAATGCCGGGACCTCAACATCACTGAAGCAGTGTGGGATCATCTAAACACAGCCAACATCCAAAGAACAGCTCTTTTATTTATCTGAACATTATCAAAGTACCTGTTGTGTTTTAGCAGTGCTTTGCGAATGGCTTAATTATTGAAGGATGTATGTAATTTTAATGCAAGTCTTTGTCCATATTATGTAAAGTTATACGTCCTGCTGATGAATGTACCATAATACTTCATTGACATACCTCTGTGGGTTCTGAGATGACCTTGAATACTGAAGATGATTATGATTGCTTGGGTAATTACTGATATTCAAGCGTCATAAAACATTAATAACAGAAATGTGCTTTTCTGCCCTCCACTGTGACTGAGGAGCCAGTCTTTTATTTATTTTTCATAAAACTTACTTTATACAGTGTTCCTAATTCAAAGGCGGTGTTTCTGGGTGGGTGGAGCACAAGAGTTCTTAATTTATTTTTTGTTAGTGGTTCGGCCAGAGTGTGAAATCATCTTTGATTGGTTAATGTTGACCAAACGATATGCACTTCTTTTACTGAGTACAGCATGGTTCAAACTGTCCAGATCCACTCATGTTAAGTTAATTGTGGATTCTAAATTGCCCGTGGTGAAATGTGAGTTTGAATGGTTGTCTGTCTCTCAGCATTAGCCCTGTAACAGGCTGGTGACCTGCCCAGGAAGTACCCCACATCTCAACCTGTGTCAGCTGGGATGGTATCCAGCCCTGCGGTGATCCTGAACTGGATAAGCAGAGGAAAATGGATTCCATGCCTCATGAACATGAAGTTCATTTTGTAAACTATGGTCCTGATTAGAGTTAAAATGATGTTAACCTTTAAGGTGACTGACAAGTTGCTAACTTATGAATATGCAAGGAATTTTCACATGTTTGGAGGGACATTCAACGTCATCTTACTGATCACAGGAGGAGTTAGTGGCAGTAGCATGAGCATGAGCACCCTGTGGAATAAATGGAAGTGAGCAAGGTCCGTACTAGATCTCCAGACATATCAGCTTCATAATATGATGTAAGCTATAGGAGGGATCTAACAATTCATTGAGCCTCCTACAGGTGGACCAAAATAAATTCCAATGTTTGAGCTGAATTTGTTGCTCGCATCTTGACAGAAAAGACAAATGTGTAAGTTTAGTTTCAGGGAAGCAACAAAGGTCTCAACACGGCCACCTTACATGACTTATTATAATGAAGTCCAATAGTTTTAATGACTTTCAGTGCCTGCAAAGACCTCCAAAGCATTCATTTCTCATTCGTATTCCAGGCTTTTCATTAAAATGTGAAACAGAAATGGTGCGATGTTTTTCTTTTGTTTCTTCCCATGCTTTTATTTTCTCCTTTGGGTTTTTGAAAATGCAGCAGTAAAGATATTAAGGTCTCCTTCACCTCCTCCTCCTCCGCACTCCCCGGGGATCCCTTCACATGCACCGTCTCCCATGGATACCTCAACTCTTCCTCTCATCACCGTGGAGACCCAGCAAGGCGTTCACTCCCGGCAGACATTGGTCCAGTGAGCGAATCCACCAACAACACTGTGTTATCACTTTGCCTAATAGAGTAATTTAGCTGCTTCACATTCCTTTGAACGCCTAATATGTCCCTGCACTGACAAAAGCCTTGAATGGCTCCCAGGTTCAGTGTTTTTAGTCACACCTTATTAGTGCCTTATATCATTATTGAGCATGGATTTGCAGTGTTACCGACCTCCTAATTAGCATCCTATTTGAAATCTCCCCACTATTACTGGTAACTTAAAAGAGGCAGGTTGTAATGTTTGATCATATATTCAGCTTTGAAACTTGTTTCTGTTATATTGGCAGCAACCAAACTGTTCAGTGTTACAAGAAAAAAGGAAGAAAAACAAAAGGGGATATTTCTACCTTTCTCTGAGGCTGGTTGGGATTTGTTGCCTTCTTTGCTGAAACAGAACTTCAAGGTTTCTTTCTCATCGTTGTAGGCAGTGCTGCCTGCAAAAGATGTATTCAATTAACCCACTCACCTGTGGGACATTCTGTTGTGTGTGATTTCTCCATAGGTTTTCTCACCTCCACCCACTACAGCCTTATGAATCTGTAGCATCACCGTGGGCTTCATATTTATTGGAAATGTATGTAACATACAAAGGAAAAGTGGGGTTTCCTGCATGCTAGCTGCTCTAAACCCTGAAATGAGAAAGTTCTGTTTTAACAGTTCATTTAGCAAAGACACAAGGTCACTGTTGTACTACAAAATCCGTGTATTTCTCGGTAAGCCTCAGTAATCTTCAGCTGAAGAATATTTAAACCCCACAACCTTCAACATTTTGTATGCGCTACTCATGCCTACACATACAAGCAATTTTCTCCTGGGACACTTTACTCATAAGCTCGAGAGCTCTTCCCCCAAGTGCTGCTGTCCTTCTTAAACTTCTTCTACTATACGACTCTCTCTCTCACACAAATATAGAGCTGAAGATGCCACAATTCTCTGCACTGGAGATGCCTGTGTGTACAACTTGAACAATTTCTGGTTTCTGTAATTCTTTATTGTGCCTGACATGAGTGATTTTGAAGCAGCACATCAATGCATTTGAGGGCTGACGATTGATGTTAGCATTACTGTTTATTGGGCATTGCATGGTCAGCATTTCTAGTGTTTTATTGCCACTTTGAGAGAGCTGGATTGTGCTTATTTTGTGTGTTATTGAGGATATGAATGGCTTCCATCCATCCATCCATCCATCCCTTCCGATGTGAGAGCAACAGTCTACACTGAAGTGTCCAGACCTTGCTCTCTCTGTCCACCTCCTCCAGCTCTTCTAGTGGGACACTGAGGTGTTCCCAAGCATGCAGGGAGACATAATCTCACCAGCATGTCCTCAGTGTGCCCTGAGCTCTGCTCCCAGTTGGACATGCCTGCAGCCCCTCACGTTAGAGGCGTCCCTTAATATTTGTATTTGCACCAAATCAAATCATATAATGAGATATTAAAGGAAGGCTTTTAAGTTCCCGCTGCATGTTTTTAATCATGGACTCTACTTTTAAATGTTTGAGCTTTTTTCTGATTGGCTGTCTCTTATAAGCAGACTGTTTGAACAGCATGTGGGTGGGGCTTCTGTGCTCACAGCTGGCACTTCAGTGACCACATTAAGGCTATATTCTTTATAACTATATAAATATCTGAGAGAAATAGTTTGAAGCCTGAGCTTTTGGCTCATGTGGATTAGGTCCCTTAAACATCAGAGATCGCTACCATGCTATAAATGAAATGGTTTTAAAGTGGATTGAATGTTTTCTGATGTTTTATAGCTCCAATCACTAATCGCAGAGGAAAAATCCTTCCCTTGAAGTTTGTGTTCAGTGCAGTCAGTCTGTCTGTCTCGCAGCAAGGTTACCCAAAAACTGCCATGCCTAGTTTCATGAATTTCATGAAACATGGTGGAGAGATGAAGCATGGGCAAAGGCAGAACCCCTTGAAATTGTCATGGGTCACTGGCTTAAAAATTCAAAGACTCTGCATTAACCCTGGTGGAGGACCGCATTTTTCATTTAGTGATTTCACACCAGTTTGGGTACCGTTCATTCAGTTCATATTGAAACAATTACACTGCACCCCATCTACATATTGTATTTTTTTTAATAGATGTAACCATGTTGAGGACAAAAATATGCTGGAAATCACCTTCATCATCTTATCCTATCTTTGGGTTGGCAAAGGGATTATCATATCCCCCAGTTCATCAAATTGCTCATCTCTTAATAATGACACACGAGTAATCTCTCTGTATCTACTTTGGACAAACAAAGTCAGAAATCTTGCTGTTAGTGTCTGCTTTCCATGCACTCTGATATAAATGACACTCTGAAGCTGCCGTGATGAGCTCATACATTACGCTCCACGCAGGTGCCCAAAGTGTGACCGTGATATGAGCCGGAGCAGCTGAAGTGTATTCAAAGCCCGGGGCCCATTTGCTGGTGTCTGATGTGAGCACATGCTTGTTTATCATGAAAACATTAACGCAGAGAAATGTTTTTCTGTAAAGTAATGGATTGCATAAGACACTTTCCTTTTACCGGCTGCAGAGCAGACGTCCGTGATTTATAGTTTAAGGCTTCTGCGAGCACATATGGAGCATGACAGAGAAGTAGTGAACCATAACAACAGAAGATGAGAGCAGAACACGCTGTTTCTTTTTCTGCCCGGCTGGCACGAGGCCACTGCAAGACACACACGGCTGCACTAACTCGCCACCTAACATTACAATGCTTCAGCTCCTCAGCTCGTTTATGAGCCAGACTGTAATTTACATTACAGATATTAACAATGTCTTTTTCCCCAGCTGTAATTACGTTCTGCCCAGTCACAGATTGTATTCAGGATATTTATAATAACATCGTTTTGACTATTTAAACTGACTGTTTAAATATCTGTATATATCTGTAATCTAGTTTTGACCAGTCAGAACTGTATATATAATCAGATAAACTCAGATAAACAACATCATGATGGTTTTTTAATTATTTCTCATGCATATCATAATTGATACCAGCTTAGCACCGCATGTCACAGCTGAAGCAATCAGTCCTAAAATCCCTCAAGAAATGTTTTATTTTTTAATATAATTCAGAAGGGAAACATTCGTATAATCTATATTTACTGTACACTCAAAAACTATTTACACCTAATATGATGACTTCAAGTAATTTGATAACGTGTACATTTTCCATGCGACTTTATTACACAAGCACAATGTAAAACTTTATAGTTCATTATCTGAATAAATAAAACTTTACTTTTATATATTTCTGTTGCATTTTAAAATGATTTCTTCCTGTTTTTGAAGGGCAAACAGTTGTTTTTTTTTAGTGTATGTGAAGTGAACATATTCAATCCTTTGTTTTGCTTTAATTTTGATTATTATAGTTCATGAAAACCAGAAATTCATTATCTTAAACTATTAGAGTATTTCATAAGATTAATCAAGAAAAGATGCACTTCTAAAAACAGATTATTTATATACTCAGTAGTTTGTTGGGGATCGTTTAACACGGTTTACTGCATCAGTGCGTCATAGATGTTACTGATAGAGGCCTTCAGCTCATCTGTATTTCAGGTCGGGGGTTTATTCTCTGGGGGTTCAGGTTAGACGAGTTGGTTGGCCAACTGAGCACTGTAATAACGTGGTAAATGGACTGGTCCTTGTATAGCACTTTCCTGCTTGAGCACTCGTGCTTTATACAACATGCCTCATTCACCCATTCATAGAAGCACTTTTTTTTTTTTTATGTCTGAGTGCTTTCTATCTAACAGTCACACATTCACACTCCACTGAACGCATCAGGAGCAACTCGACGTTCAGTATCATGCTCAAACCCATTCTGCAATCTATGATTAACAGACGACCTGCTCTACGCCTGAGCCACAGTCACCCCGACATAATCAGCAGAAAATTAGATAAAGTTCTGGCATTGTTGGTTTTTGGAGCTGTAGAGCACGCTTGCTGAAGGGATGCCAAAAAGAAAGGATTCTGATAAGATCTTGAAGTCCAGTGTACTTCTGTCTTTGTTAAAACCACTGCTCACACAGCTCACACTGCTGAGTACAAATCACATATGAGTAATCCAGTTATTGACAGGATCGCCCGCTTTGTGTGCAGATGGCTCTATATCACAATTTCAACTTTAGCTATCAGTTTAAAGTCGTAAAATATTGCGAAAAAGCTCATCATCGAGGAATTTGGGGTAAAGGAGAGCTTAGTTTTTGACTTCTTCTCCATACAGGTATGAAAACCTACCAAGATGTTACAACTGAGTTTGTTTTGCTTTGTAAATATGATGTGACATTGAATATTAATAGACAGATGTAACAGAAAAGGTCCAGAAGGTGAAAATGCTCAAATAAGCTGCTGTCTAAAACATTCAGACTGCTTAAAGCTCAAGCTATCCCAGACATGCAATGCCATCTTGAATAAAGACACTGTGAATTGGAATTTTGAGCAGTGAGAAATTAACTGTAGATACCTGAAAGTGGAATATAAACAAGGCACAGGTCACGTTACAGATATCTCCAAATGAACTGCAGACATCTGTAATCAGGAATGCTTGTTGTGGGAAGAATGCTTTACGAAGATATGAAATGGAATTTTTGACTAGATATTTGTGATACATTAAATGTTAAACAGTCTTTGAATACATTCATCTTTGGACAATCTGCAAACTCTCTCTTGATTCCCTCAGCTCCTGCCCCGCCGTTTTCAACCTTAAATAAAAATATTTCCATTAAACTGTGATTCAATTTACCCTCCAAAATGTGCTCTGTGTTGTCTTTCAGTGAATGTGAAGTGCTGGTGCAGGGAAGGAGGAAAAGCCCTCTCTTTACCAGGCTCATAAAAACACAGCGTACTGGGCTCGTTACATTACGAGAGCGTGAGGAGGATTTTTATGAGGCGTGAGTGGCCCCGTGTAAAGCTGGGGAACATACAGAACAATGCCAAGAGCCACTGCAGGCACTGAAAGCAGCTCACGCTCAGGGAGCTGAATCTGTTTAATCCTCAAAGAAATATCTGTGCTGTGCTTCAGAGCCACAGAAACTTTAATAAACGTATACGTTGCTTTGACCAAGAGCTGTGCAGGCTAGAAAATCTACTACTGTCCACAAGTAATGTGATCTAACACAACAGCTGTGCAATACATCTGACCTTCTGCTGTATGCGAGTACAGTTTTAAACTCGTTTTACATTTTGGGAAATAAGCTTATTCACTCTGTTGCTGTCTAAATATAAACCCACAGATCTGATCTACCTGCCAGCTCCTGTAAAGCTCACCATGTGACACATTAAACTTGCATAAAAGTGTAAAAGTTGTGTACAGGGGCCTTATTTATCTTCTTCCCATAACTATAAGACTCTAATTTGAGTGTCAGACAGTTATAAATAATTTTATCAACGCTTATTCATATGAATCGTTTCTACTTTGGTGACTGCAAATCTTTTTAAGCCTGTAACCCCAAACTGTCGGAAACAGGCTCATTACACAAAGACAGGAATCTGGGGTAAATGGGTAATTGAGCTGATACCCCAAGCAGTACTCCCAGACTCATATTTCAACATGTTGGATCTTTTTACTCCTGAAAAGAACTGTAATGAACAAAATGATGGTTGTCAGAACAGCTGCCCTTTGTAACAACCAGCTGTGGTCACGGACTACATGTGCTGATGTCTGGAAAACAATACGGCACCAACCTGCACCAGAAACCAGAGAACTCAAATGCAAAAATGTTTCAGTGCACTGCTCATCAGAGGCAAACCAAACCACAGGCAGCAGAGTCAAAGGTCATGTGCACAGGAAGGGAAAAGATGCTGGGACACTCGATTTGTGGTACAAAGATGATCTAGCACTAAATACTCGCAGTAGAAGGACGATTTCTTAGCTGCACAGGATCACACGTTTCTGGTTCATTGTGTGTTTTTGTGCATTTTTGGTCCGCTGGCACAAAAGAAGAAGAAAAAAGCTCATGGCTAGCTCTGGTACTGGCCATCTATGAGGACTTGCTAAGCTAAAAGCATGTCCTCATAAACATAAACATGTAAAACAATACATTTTCTAATGATGAGGCACCTTAAGCAAGAAACCACACTGATGGGAAACAAAAGGCAGGAAGTGGAGGATCTGCAATAACAGGACGTAGAAGAAATGGAGCTAAATATATCATCATTCATTATTGATGAAATCCACTTGGTGTGTAGAAAAACTGCTGACTCCTATAAAACCATACAATATTGTTACATTCATATGGATGCAGTTCTCCTTTCGGTTATTGCTATGGTTCGTCTGCGAGCTGTGACGTGGCTCTGCAGCCCCAGGCTCACAACACGTAGTCTGGAAGAGCAGGACCATTCGAAGTCAGTGGTTGTGATCGTTGCTGCCTGCGCTGCACTGTGGGGTGTTTGGCACAGGTTCTTCCCACAGTGGGTGGTAGCTTGTTGAACTGCAGCTCCCCAGCACGGTCCATCCCTGGGATGTTTCTCTAGCTGCTTTGGATGGATAATGCACTAGTGGACGCCGGCCTTGACCGAGTCTTTGGAGCGTTTCTTTAGCCGGCCCTGGTGTCTTTTGCTGTGCACATGCTCTCCATACAGAAGACGTCTGGCTATAAGAGCCTCCACCACGCAGATGACATCACTGCCAATCAAAGCTGGACTTATCTCCTTTACACATGTAGAAGCCTAAAAAAGATATGTTAATTAGTGAGTGAGTGAGTGAGTGAGTGAGTGAGTGAGTGAGTGAGTGAGTGAGTGAGTGAGTGAGTGGAGACGTTGGTTGTGTATTTGCGCTTTGGAAAGAGTCTTTATGGTAACATATCCAACCTTGTGTGTAGTGTACAGAAAATACTGTAGTAAAAAAAAGAAAAGAAGAAAATAATTAAATAAATAAAAAAGCTAAATCTATTGTCTCTTTTATTTGGTAATTTTCCCCAGATTTACTTTCCCCGAGGGTCTAATTGTACCTCCCCCCCCCATTTCTTTTTTCTCTCATGATCATCTTGTGAAACTGGTTTTCTACTACATGCTGTGGTTTGTACAGTGCATAACAGAGGTTTTATAGTACGATCCATGCGATCTAGTGTAAGGTTTATGCAACAGCTGCTCTAAATACATTTCCAAGATAATACTTTTCTGTTTCTGTTATTGTTAATTCATCAATATGTGCACATTATTTTATTAAAATTATATTTTTAATGCAAAAAAATCATTTTACTTTCTATAAATATTCAAATGTACTGCTTTACAGAAACAATTAAAGCACATGTTTTTTTGTTGATAAAGATGTGGTTGAATGTCGTGCTTGAAAGTCCAGTGTGCCGGAGCAAATGTGGGTATAAAAATATGAATCCACTTTCTTATTTGCCATACAAATAAACACACACACACACACACACGCACACATATATATATCTTTAGTTTTTAGTAAACTAAGACATGTTTAGTATATTTATCTTTTAATTTTAAACAACTTTATGACAGCTGGTCTGATGAATTTGTGAAACACTTTATTTTGTTCTCATAGGTATGCTGACAACTTGCTTTTACAGACACTGCAGGTTAAACAGTCTCCAGGGACGCCCCGTGGCTTTCCTGCACCGCTGGGTGTTTTTCAGGCATTTAACACTCCCACAGAGACATACTTGATTTGCAAGCTTCCTCTCTCTTGCTCTCCATGCACTTCTCCGTCATCCTACCAATTAACACAGTAAGAAATGAGAATGATCTGCGCTGTAATCAAATATTTGATTGTTGCGTGAATGTAAAGTACACAGAAAAGGATGTAACTCGGTATGGTTGATGCTGATGCTTGATCGGCTCCCAGTAACACATGGCGCTCATACTGTGTGTTGGACTGGAGAGCCACAGCTCCCCCTGGCAGTAACTGTGGATAATACAGGGGAGATATTTCAAAGGAGCGGTGTGTTGTATTGCACGCAAAAGCCTGGAATGAGTGTGCATGTGAACTGGGCATGCACATGTGCAAGACAAGACGCA
>VOQK01042611.1:0-11746 GCA_015052645.1 Benitochromis conjunctus | reverse complement strand
CTAATCCTTAAATCTTTTTAGAAATTAACACATCATGAATAATAGATTAGTTGGAAAGTGGTGCAGAGTGAAGACTTAAAAGGATACTTTGTACTCCTCAGTGCTCCTACTTGGTAAACATAAATAAAATCATTAATTAATGGCTGCTAAAAATCAAAGACTGCATAAAAGATTATGAAACGTAACATGGCGAGAGCTGACAGAAACAAGCAGCAGCTGCTGCAGCAGGTGGGTAGCTATCTGACACCCTGTAGGGCTCTTTTTATATTCCTTTACATTTATGTCTCATTTCCATTTCTTCTTCTTTCCTTCTCCACCCCTGTTCCCCATCTTCATGCACATGGGTGAAATGCGGTGCCCGGTTCTCCCTCTTTAACCGCTTCTTCTCTGTATCGAGTATTTACGGGCCCTCGTAAACATGTATTGATATTTAATGCTGCCCTCAGCAGGGCCAAACTTAGAGGCCTGTTCCTCTTCAAGACAGGAAAAGCAAAACAAAGAACGATATCAATAACAAAGATGCCGTAAACCTACACTCACCCTCATGCCGCTGAGAGGCGACGAGGCCATATGACAGCGAGCTGGTGTGACAGCTGAGGAGCAGACTTGTTGCTGTTTGCGGTGAGGCAGAAATCAGAGAGCGTACTCTCCCTTTCAAATAAATATAGGGCCCTGAAGCTGCGAGATGTCTTTTCTGTGAGGAACTGGTATAATACTGTGACATGTTGCACTGATGTATAAAAAAGTGAAGTAAAACTGAACTGCTGTTTCTTTTTTCCTTTTTTGTGTCACACTGTTTGTTCCCTGCTTTTTTAAGAACTTTGTTTTTGTCTGACGTTGGATCGACCTTCACCAAATAAAGGTTAGTTTTGTTTTTTTTTAAACGCCGCTCCTTTTTAAAGTCTACATTTGTGCCCGCTCCCCACATAAAAAAAAAATCATCTGGTCCTCATAACGTTTAAATTTATTTACAAAAACATGACATATTACACGGTGCCATCTGTTACTGAAGAAAAAATACGCCAAAATATGCAGACGCGTGCTTCCAGAGGAATTCAGAGAGTAATTAGAAGCAAACCTGAGTCATCAGCCCGAGCACCTCTATAAAAGCAGAGGTTGTGGCAGGTTGCTGGTGCGTGTTAACACAATGCATCCCAGCAAATTCACCCCAAGGTCAGATTGTGCATCGCTCAGACAAACTGTAAAAAACTGAAAAAGACTGAACAAGTATGGCTTATTTGAAAGGATTAGCAGGACGAAGCCTATCCTCTCTAAAAAAAGAAAACATGGCAGCATGGCTTAGACATTTGGACAAACCACAGCAAAAAATGTCTTTTGGACAGATGAGACCAAGAGGAGATGTTTGGTCATCGTCTGCCACATCTGGAGAAAACACAGCACATCGGCACAAACACTTTAAACCAGCTGTCAGCATGGTGGTGGAGGGCTGATGATGTAGACTCAGGACCTGGGCACCTTGCAGTCATTGACTCAACCTTGTACCAGAGCTCGACCTGATTGGAATGCTGTGGCAGGACTTTAAGAGAGCTGTGCAGAAATTTAAGGACGCAAACCTGGATGAGCTGGCAAAACAAGATTCCTCCACAGTGATGAGAGACTTTACTGCTGAAGGGGACTCTATAAACTACTGAATCATGGGCTGTAATCAGTCACTCACACACTGTTATATAATATGTCATAGTTTGTAAGTTTTAAAGTTGTATTTAAATAAGTCTAGAAATAGGTAATAAAAAAAATTGATCATTTCATCCTTCATATGTAAAACCATTCATCCGGGGTCTTCTCTCACTGTATGCCTCTCATTCAATTCTCCGTTTATTTATCAGGCACGTTGTTATTTAGATTCCTGATCTTATTACTCACGATGGGCAGTAAAGTAATAAGGTTCTCATGGCATCTCATTTAATACTGACTCCTGTTCAGGCCCTGTCAAAGAAAACATTTTTTCATCTATTGAAGACACGACAGGTTAAGACCCATTTACATGATTTCACGAGGACAATGACATCCACGCCAGAATATGAAGCATCTCTATTCAGCGACAGCAGCGTGACACGGTTCCCCGATCATCGAGACAGGTCAACAACGCCGCCCCTTTTCATCTCACTACTGGTAAAACAACAGGAGGTCGATAAACTGCAGGGTCACGGCCTGGTTTTTAATCAGCAGAGCAGAGATCATCATCACCAAGCAGCGCTAGTCCTTCATATCACGTGTCTGCCAGTCAGCGTGTGTTTTTCCAGGACACAGTTGCACATCAGACAGTGGAGCGGAAACTGTCCATGCTTCAGCCACGTTGGAAGCGGCAGCAGATCTCCTCATCAGCATTCACATCCAGCCGTATGTGATTTGAGGTTTAATGTCTGCTCCTAATCGCCCACCTGAGCCCTTTGAGTGGGTTCTGGAGGGAATGTGTGTGTGCCGTGAAAAGGAGGGAAGAGGCAGGGGGTAAAAAGAGTGACTGATGACATCAAATATGATAGTCTGGGAGCATATGCCGAATATTAAGTGGTCTGAGAAACAATTTCTACACATAAACCTGGACCCAAAGACGTTTAACGTTATAGCAGCACAGCTCCACTGGGCGCACTGTGTTTAATGTCCAGACGAGGCGTGTGTGCTCATTGAGTTAAATTGTGGTTATTCATGTCGCCACATCAAGCTAAAAGCCAAAAGGACTCAATTGTGTGTCACTAACTAGTCTGATGCCATCAACAGAGCAATACTTACAAAACAGACACGCTTCATTCAACGGACCTACAGAGGCTGTATAGCAACTACACACATGTGCACGCGCAGACACACACCACACACTCACACCCCATTGATTGGCTCGTCAATCACTGGCCAATGAGGATAGCCAGTGGCCACCAACACTCAGGTTATTGTGTGCGGTGACCCTGGGGTCAGCGGTAAGTAGCTGAGGACTGAGACCCACACAAAAGGACGGCATCATGTACTCTCCGTATACAGTGGCGTTGCCGCCGGCACCCTTATGAATAGACACATGGCAGGCCTATCCACAGATGGGATGGCGATGAAGAGGGGGTGCGTGAGTGTGTTACCGTGGTGAGGGAGCACAAGCGGCAGTAACGCACTGAAACAATGGTGCTGATGAAAGGCAGGAGTCGTGCCTGGGCTTCGGGGAGGGAGATTATTGGGAGAGCAGGTCCCCAGTTTTATCAGGATGGATAAGGCAGAGACGAGGGGGATGGAGGAGACAGGATGGGAGAGGGGCGCAGACCGCTGACACAAAGCCACCCCCATGCATCAGTGAGCGGCCAACTGTTCAAAAGTGTGACCAACACAATGGCAAACAGATACACTTTGTGAGCATCTGTATAGGCTTGTAAGCATGCGTGTCACTTTTTTGACTGATTGGAATTTATTCAAATGTTTTAAAGTCATTCGGACAACTTGAAGCCAATTTTCACGTTTACTTAATTTAATGTCCTTTTGAGCCATGACACGGTTATCAAAGCTTGGTCTCACATTAGAGGAACAACAAGGAAAACAGTAATTAAGCTACCCAGGTTCAGTTTCATTTACGGGGTTCACTGCAGAAACGTTTTCTGAGACAATTTAAATCATGATTGAATGAATAAATAGAAATATATTTTAACCCTTTAAAGCAGCGGGCACATAGAGGTGCCCTCTGCTTTAAAGAATAAAAGGTTTTTTACATTTATTTTTTAAATCTGTTGCACAGTTATCCATGTAAACAACCATTTTTCAGGAACCAGAAAGTTTAAAGATGTTAATGAAGTAAAAATGGGTGCAAAAAAAACAAAAACAAAACTCAGACTTGCAGAAAGGTGCCACCCTCACTTAAAGAACACATTACCATATGTACAGATCATACGCAGGAATTTGAAATTGCAATGCTCCCACGGCCCTCAGTGTACACTAAAACAACATAAAAATAAAAATAAAATCAAAGTCTTTGTGGAGGGGCGTGGTCTGCGGTGCCGCTGCAGGGACGATGGATGCACCTGCAAACACACCTCGCAGGTTTTAAAATCTGTACTGGGTGGAAACAGCAACCGGGAACGAGTCTGCCGTGTCCCCGTCCTGGGTTTCAGCACCACTGTAACCATCACACGGCAGACTCGTCCACAGTTTCATGCTTTCCAGTATAATCTTTATTTTCCTGGTTGCTGTTCCACACAATTAGCAGGACCCAGTACAGACTTTAAAGACAGCGAGGTTTGATTGCAGATGCCGTGCAGGTGCGTTAAATATATCCAATTTAACAGCTGATTCCCAGAGTCGAGTGCTGCACAGTTTTTCCACATTCAGTGTGAACTTTCAGGACAAACAGGAGGAAAGTGTATTTTTTAATGACTGTTACGCAGCAGGTAACATGAGAATAAAGCAAAAATAGTCTGAAGATATCAGAAACGGAATATTCGAAATTAGAAGGCAGACTGGGTGACTCATAATTTCATAATCCCAAAATGAAATAAACTAATACCACACGGCACGCAGTGATCATAGGAGTCAAACCAACAGGAATTTTGTGATCAAATGTGCTGTTGCACAGTGCAATTCCTCGAGTGTGTTTACACCCCGACTGCAAGTTTCACAGTTTTGGAGATATCAATATCAATATAGAAATTCTGGCGTCTCTTTAAGAGAACGGAACCAGATGGCACTCGGCTCGAGGTGCTCAACGCACCAAAAATGTAATTTAAAAGACTCAGCAGCAGTCTCTCCTTTCATCGCTCAGTTTATCAACATGCTGCACAAATACTGTTTTGAGCATTTTCATGTGGAAACAAAGTCAGCAATATAACCTACAATGTAAAAAATAAAACTACCATAAGCCATCAAACTCCTGTTTAACTAAAAAAAAAGCTGTTTTTAAAAGAGTAATATGTGGTTTCTACTTTGAAAAGTTAAATAATGTCACTCTGAAATGTGACTCTTTTTCATTTAGTGGTGGCAGTCCTCAGGAGGTCACCGTCATTTGAGTCCCAGCAACCTGAAGGCCAACATCTGGACCCGATGCCTACAGCTCCTGATGATGGTCTGCTCAGCAACCGGTTCTGCTCTGTGCCCTTTCACTCTCTCCCCCTCTCGCCTGTCTGTCCTCCCTCGGTGTCCCCCCGGGGTAATAGTGGGGTAATTTATGAAGTTCTAGCAGCATGGAGCAGGCCGGTGTATGGGACAGCCTGCTGACCGAGCTCCATTCAGCTCCAGAGGAGAGAGCCTGCGCTCCTTTCATCCTGCTCATAATCAGCACCTCTCCCTGAGCCCGAATCCCCATCCTAACTCCTCACGCCCTGCAGCCCTCCACAGCATGCGATCCTTCATGGCCGCTTAAAGATGAAGGGGAAAGTTATTGGACTCTTTAGTGACTCATAAACATCCTAGGGGATTTTCATAGTGCCTTTGTGTCTTTGTGTTGCGGCCGAGATAATGCAATTGTTTCAGGCAGTGTAAATGAATAAATCACCGAGCAGTTTGTCCCAGCGGTGAGAGATAACAAAGGGCAGCACTCCCTGTTCTCAGAAACACTTGTCTGCCTGTTCAGTCACTTCATGAAACAACTTTATATCTCTCTGCACAGACATCGGTACTGAGCGGGAAATGCTTAGATCCACAGATGAAGCAAAACAACCCGATTCTGCGTATCGGCTCCTGCTGAACACTCGTCCTGCTGTGATCGCAGAGTCCTGATGTGGAAGCAACACTGAGACAAACGGTGGAAACTAAAGGCAGCTGTGTGCCCTCTACAGGCTCTCAGCTGGCGGATTAAACCCCAGTGTGTGTGTGTGTGTGTGTGTGTGTGTGTGTGTGTGTGTGTGTGTGTGTGTGTGTGTGTGTGTGTGTCTTCCTGCTGTGGGGAATTGCTTATTGACAGATTTCAGTGACTCTATCACTGTGACTGTGATTTATCTGTTGTAAGAGAGCATTGCACGTGGATTCTGTTTTGGTTTTTTTTTCTTTTCCTTACAGTCATTGTCGTTATTTCCACTCTTTTTACAAACAGAAATCATAGTCATATATGACAGGGCTGTATTTTTTTATTTTTGTGTATCTGACTATACTTTGATCAGAAGGCTTCTTGTTCTCTGATCCATGTAGTGTGCATTAGTATGCTATCAGAAGTTCGTGGTGAACCCCTACACATCACTACAAGGTTTTTAATGTGAAACATTTATAGGGAGTGTGTTAACTGCAAGGTAAACCTGGAACAAAGAAAGGAATCAAAACGTATCAATTAATTAGCGAGCTACAACAACAGTGATGTTGAAAGGAGAAATTAGGCTGCTCAGAGTGCACTGGGGCATTCAGTATGTCATGAAAACGTATTTCATTTCATTCGAGAACTATTATATGGATAATTAGTCCCTTTTCAAACCTGACTGTTGTTTGAAAGCAGGCTTTTGTCGTGTAAATTGGACTATCTGTAGATAGAAGCTGAAAAAAAGAGAATGGGAAAGATGCTACGCAGGTCCCAGGCTGGTTTTAGATCCGGAGTGCATGCCGTGGATCTTGGTTTAGATCATTAGCTATCTGCAGTGAGACTGCAATGTTATTAGCCTCCTTTTTTCTTTATACAATAATATATGCTTTGTAGTGTTGATGCATGTAAAACCTATGTTAATGACCAGCCACACACCAACGATCTAGCACTCTGAGCTCTTTATAAGTTACAGATTACATTTTAAATCCCTTGAGTAAATAAACTGGAAAATCACATTTTGTTGAAACCAAACGAGAGAATTGAAACAGAAAAAGTGATTTAAGGTTGTTTAAGAAGAGGAGATACTTCAAACTGTCAGTCTGCTGATCTCAACTAAACCAATATGATTCTCTGTTCTAATGACTTTGATCTTTAGTCTAATCACTTTGTTTTAATAGCATTAGCCGTGTGAGAGGAGCCCGTGATTAGAGTATCTGTGAAAACAATTAGATACTGATGTTAGAAAGTCGAGTGAAATAGTTTTGTTGAAACGTTTTTTAACTTAACGTCTGTTAATCATCACTATATGATAATATCACATTTTTATGAACCACTTACATTAGAATAATAATTTAAGATTGTGTGAGGATGGGCTTCGTCGCTCCTATAAAACGTATTATAAAATTATAGAAAATTCTATTAAAAATTCACATTTGATACTACTTGTCACATGACTTTGTGTTTATTGTTTGTTTTGTTTTTTTTAAACAAATTGATTTAACTGCTTTTGTAGTTTACAGTGGTGCAATCTGTACCCCCCTTAGTGAAGTACTGCAGTCAAAACGGGTCATCTTTGTCATTCATGTAGATCTGAGGGGGGAAGTTAATGACAGTCATGGGGGAAGTATTTCTCTGTCAGGGCTTTCATTGTCTGCAGGCCTGCTGCAAAGGTTTTTTGAAAGTA
The DNA here is from genome assembly GCA_015052645.1 of Benitochromis conjunctus. Lineage (NCBI taxonomy): Eukaryota > Metazoa > Chordata > Actinopteri > Cichliformes > Cichlidae > Benitochromis > Benitochromis conjunctus. Next base: position 4,349 of record VOQK01042611.1, on the reverse strand, counting down.
AACACTAGGATAATCCCTTGACTGTTAATTAGCATGATTAAAAATGTTTGTTTTGTTTTTAAGTGTGAGTAAATGGAGCATGGGCTGCATGGCGGGTAACTTTTACTATCCTTACAGTAAAATCAACCAATAAATCAACATTTTAAAGCTGGCATTTAAACAGCTTTTCGTCTCAGGGTGGTTTACATCTTTATCACATTATTTTCACCCTTACTTGCACCCCTGAGCCCTTTCGTGTTCTGACACACAATGATAGACGACAACTGAGCTAATCTTGTTAAAAGTTTCTTCCCTTTATACAAGACACTGAACTTTCATATTTCATATATGTGTGTGTGTATATATATATATATATGTATATATATGTATATGTATATATATATATATGTATATATGTATATATGTCTTGGTCTACATTTGTGGCATCCCCCCATTCAAAAAAAATGTAAATTAACCCTAACCCTACTTAACGTAAAACAATAATTTATGAATTATTTCTCAACCTTTTTTGTGCCTTCTTAATACTACACTAAACTATGACCACACGGTTATTCCGTGACGGTTACACGGTTGACGTTCCCAGCCTATAAATCATGTCGAGAGGCGGAGTTACACATTGTACATCAGCTGAAGGGAACACTCAACTGTACCGACGCTCTCCTTCCGCCGTCTGTATGTGCAGAGAGCAGTCTGATATCGCTGGGAGGGTGAGTCTTTGTTTAATATATTTAAGTAAAACGTGTTTATTTTACTGACTTGTGTCCTGTTAGAGAGATATAGAAAAATGTCCACACCGAAGTGTCTTTTTTGTCGGTTTAAACCGGCTTTTACTGCGTAGACGTGGCTGTCGTAGCTGAGCTCGCTCTCCGTCCGCGAGCGCTCCTTTGTGTCCTCCATTGCTCTGGTGACAGATCAACGATTACTCAGCGAAGCTAAAACCAACTAACCCGGCCAACGGCTAGCCGCCACAGTAAACGGTCACGTAAAGTGACCCCACTCTCAAACTACAATCTGTTTGATCTGCGTGTCTGTTTGTTACTCTTTAAAGTAAATAGCTGCGCGTTGTCTTCAGCATCACCGTGGCTTCCGTTAACAGAAAGCTAACTAAACCGCAGCACAGCCTACGGAAATACTCTGCTAACACCACAGTTTGTCTTTGCCTGCGTTTTACGACACCTGACGCGGAAACTCAAGCCGACTCACAGGTCATAGTGTTTGACGTTTACACATTTTTATGTCGGGAGTGGAAAAAACCCTTACGTTACGTTGGCCGGTGTTAATATGAAAACAGCTGCGGCTGAGCAAAGCTGATGAAACTTGTTTGAAAGAGCGTCTGTTGTTAATCACACGATGGAGGTGACTGGAGGCGAAAGCTAAAGGATTTTGTCTTCATAATTTTACATTTAGGTGTTATAGAGAAGCTGTAATCGGTTAAAATGACTCTGGGAGATGTCAGCAGCCAGTATTTATTATTTATATGAAATCATTTCCGAGCTCAAAGGCTTTAAAACCGTTTAGTTATTGTAGTACAGAGAGAGAATACACAACAAAGAATAGTACACATAAGACAGTTTGGTAATTCGACCATGGTTGTTTGAGTCATTTTACTGGAATTTTTGGTAGCTTTATAAACAATTTTTTTTTTCTTTTTTTCTTTTTTTCTTTTTTTTTTGTAAAGGGGAAAAAAAATATCCTGGTTGTTTCCCTTGGGCAGAAGGTGGGTGCTTGCACTTTGTTTTAAATGCAGGGAAAAACCAGTGTCACATTTTCACTTTTCAAATGAAGAAGGTACTTTCACTTGCTTCCAAATTTCTCAAGGGAGTAGTTGCCACAGCATGGCCAATCAGATGCCCTTCCTGATACAATCCTCCCAGTTACCGTGGGTTGAGGTAACCGAGAGGCTTTGTAGTTGTTAATCACACAGAGCCAAACACACAGTTTAGGAAGCAGTCAGCAGATTTGTTGATGATAAAACCAGATCATCAGCATTTGTTCTTCGTAGTAGTTCAGTGTCTTCATTGGCGGGTTCCTTATGCTCATCTTTTGTTTTGTTTTTTCCCTCTCTTGTAGAAAATGAAAATCTGTGGGCTGTGGAAAGAGACCCTGGTTTTGGCCGAGGACTACATGTCCTTTTGCTGCACGAGTCCACATCAAGCCCCTCCACCTCCCAGCGAATCAGCCACTGCCATGAGGCGTCTGGGCTGGGACATCGAGAGACAGCACCAAGCTCACTTCGACAACCTCGCTCAGACCTTCCTGGTGCAGTGTGGGCCGGACCACTGCCTCAGCCTCAGAAAGGTGATGAAGGAGCTGGTTGGAGATGGACACTTGAACTGGGGGAGGGTTGTTTCTCTTTTTGCCTTTACTGGAGTGCTAGCCAGAAAGCTCCTGGAGCAGAAGTCGGGGCTGGACCCTGGGCAACAGCAGGAACTGGGACAGGAGCCCATGAGCTGCAGAAGGCTGGCGGAGACCATAGCTGATTACCTGGGGGAAGAGAAGAAAGACTGGCTGTTGGATAATGATGGATGGGTAGGTGTGCCCTGAAACTGAGTAAACACAAAAACTGAAGATAAGGGATGCTTTGATTCTGTCAAGAGCAAACGGTGGATTCAAAGTGATAGTTGTCTGGGGGATTTTTTTGTTTTGTTTTTCTTTGAATTACTGCGGCTGGAAATCACCAGAGTTTGATAGGATCACCGTTGTTTAGGTTTATGACATAAGATACAACCAGGGACCATTTTCTTACATTCTGCCTTGTTTATTACTTTGGCATCACAATGAGTGTTGAGACTGCTGTGATTCTGGAAATTGCAAAGTAATTGTAGACAACATGCTGGGAAATGTATGCCAAAACAGCAAGATCTCAACAATGGTGGCAGATAAAAAGTTTGTTTAGCCAAGAAATCTAAAAGATGGAGGGGGGGGGAGTCATTAAGGGAACTTGGGATTAGACTTAGAAGAACATTTAAAAAAAGAAAATAGGAAAAACACAAAGCATGTTCCAGTAGCAGAGGGTTAGGCTGATCACAGATGATGACTTAGCAGGGTTAAACCTGCTGGGAGGCTGCTTATTTACTGAAAAAACGTGAACTATAATGCCCTCTGGCTGAGTCCCAAAAGCCTCAACTGAACATTAGATGCCGGCTTTTATGAATGGGCTTACCAACACCCACACACACCCCCTCCTTTCTTTGGCTGGCAGCTGGTTTCAACAGACACAGCCAGATGGACTTTTTGTAGTAACAGTCAAAGCTTGTGTGTGTGTTTGTGTGTTGAGTTTGGCTTTAGCTGTATTGAAAGTTAGCGTGGTATGACTAGAAAAACAAGCAGCTGTCAGGCAGCAATAACACCTGGAGCTGAGAGCAGGTGCACTCGCTGGTCAGAATGTGTATCTTCAGTCTGAAAACACAACGGAGAGATGCAGCTGCAGAACTTTCCCTGTTTCTAGTGCTGGGGATGTGCGGATCAAGATTATTATCGCTCATTAAAACAAAGCCAAAACAACAAAACTCGAAGATAAAATAAAATAAAAACAAATGAGAAAATAAGAACTTTAACAATGCTGGCTCTGACCAGAGTCTAGTTGACAAGAAATCAATAATACTCATAATTACAAACAATTTTAAATATTGAAAATTCGAACATGTCTTCTACTGAGGGCAGTAGCCAATATTTAACATTGTTCATGCCTAAATTTGTTCATATTTAACATAATTAGGAATTTAGGGTCAACATTGATACTTAAGTAAAAACAAATTAGCCAATAGATTAAAAATACATATATTTTATACATTTTGAATTCTTTTCTTTTTTTTTCCCAGGGGAAACAAACAAAAAATGTATCAATTTTGAAGACTTTGACCTTCATACTCTTCAACATTTAGCCAGAACAAAATTGATGCAGCAGGTAAATTTTCTATCACAAAGCCTCCTGATTCAAGTTGTTCTAGTTGTCAGACTTAGTTTTAGTTTTAATGTACCATAATAATCATCATAAAACATTAACAAATGAAATGATGTAGATGGAATCAAAGTTGGATGTAGCTTTTGGGTCCAATCAGTAAACCAGTGACACGGACGTGCTTTTAAACCCGCATTATGAACATGGAGTTCATTTTGTAAATTTTGGTCATTCATAGAGTTAAAAGGAGGCTAAATCCAGGTGTGCTCAGTGGTGTGTGTGGTTTGGCAGACAGATCTGTGCCTTGTTTGTTTTGTCTGCTTTAAAAACACAAAGATGGTGAAAACACTCAGCTCGAGGCTTCAGTTTAGGTTTATTTATATAGCTACAAATCACAACAGCAGTCCCTTTATACTGTCAGGTTTAAAGTCACCCAGTAGTATTGCTG